>NADL03000142.1:0-213648 GCA_002205965.3 Kappaphycus alvarezii
GGGATTGGGTGTGTTACTGATTGAGGATGCAGAACGGCTATTTTACGGACTAGCGGGGCCAGGTCTGTGTATAAGAAAGTCCGATAATGAGCAGAGTCATATAGGATTAAAAGGGATGGAAGAGGACTAGGTGCAATGTGATGGAATCAGACATCTTCGGCGACTACCTCATGCACTGCTTGCATGGCCGAGAACGAATAGAGCGTCACGACCATCAGGTTGCGGTCCTCACGTCGGACTTGGCAAAGGCCGCGCGAGACCCGGTCATGGAACCCGTCCCAATGGACATCACCGCACAAGGCCAGACATCAAGGCTATAGGGAGCACCGGAGGGACAGACTTTTTTCGACGTTACATTCGTCAACCCACTTGCTCCCTCAAGCACACGGGCCCGTTGCTTCAACCTCTTGACATATCTGAACGCCGCGAAAGCGTCAAAGTTCAGGAGGTATCAAGACTTCATCACAACGGATGCCAGGTCCGACTGATCCCACTGCCGCCACCAACTCTTGGCCGGTGGCAGCCGGGAGCATTCGCGGTGCTCAAAGAGGTGGCTAGACACGTCGCCATACGAGCCATGGAGACCTTCGGGCGGGTGCAATTTGTACTTGTGCAAGGACATGCTGCGCGACGGTTTCGTCCAACGCAGCATGCCTTACGGCTGGCCTCACACCAGCCCTGTGAGGTAGTACTTCTTGACTCGGCCCCATTTCCAGACACTCTAATACACAGACCTGTCTCCCTAGTCTTCGGAAAATAGCCGTCCTGCATCCCTAATTAGTAACGCACCCCACTTTTTCCCCCCTATGGTTTGTGATGGAATACAGAGGAGAAAAAAAATGTTGAAATAAAGGCAACCGGTACCGCTGGGAGCTTGAAAGCCCTCCGAGCGAAACTACTCCCTCCGTCTACCTTTCCGGAGACGAAGGATCTCAACAACACCTCCACCTTGTTTTCGCAACCTCCCCCAACGCTTCCTGTCCGTTAAGCAACCTCTTACAGAGCCATTGCGGACAAGGCCCCTTCTGATATATGAAGAGCCATGGTTCCCTCCGTCTCAGTGTCCTCGTCCCCTCTGTTTCAAAACCCTTTATCTAATGCGCCGCCGCCCACATCTGCATCATTGGGCACCTCGACCTCCATTGTCAACATCCTTTTTTCTGTTCCAGCACAGTGCTCCATTTAGCCCCACAACAGTGTGGGCGACAGACTCATTTCCGAGCTATCTCAATTTCAGTTGGACAACGCCCTATTCGGAAAAGGAACATCCCATAATACTCTTGTCAACCCGCCAACCCCCACAACCCCCGCCAGCGGCTCGGCATGTCCAGCTTTAACTATGTTTAGTCTCGTCTTTTCCTACTGTATTCAGTGCGAAAATGTTTAGTCATTCAGTTGGATTTGAGTACAGTATTCGACTGGCTGTAATTACTGCAATTACTCTGCAAGCAAATAGTGAAATGGATTAATTCTTACTTTGAACTTATTTCAATAATTATTGCCGTCTAGCAGCCTGAATTATGGTTGTAAATTTAACTACACTGTTTACCTGAAATTTAGTAGGAAACCCTCCTTTATTTCAGTGTAAATATTCCTACAGTACTGTACGTTGTTCGATATACAGGGTTGCTAGATACATGCACCGAGGTGGTAGACCTCGACTTGGGCAATTCATGTTTTGGTGCAATTAAAAAGACTGTATGACTACGTAAGAGGGACGATTCAGTTGATTTAACTACTATCACTTCCCATGACCTCATCGAGCATCAGCTGGCTACGGGCACTGCGAGCCTCATCGCTAATCTCGCTCTGAAGATAATAAAGCGCCCTGTGTAAGGGTGCGGACAGATTGCCTTGCGCTACAGCATACTTCTTAACCATTGCAACTGCACGTAAAGGTTCTTCGCGGGGACACCCGTGGAGATTCTGTCAGTTCTTCCTCATTGCCACTATCGCCATCAATGTATTCGTCTATCATTTGATCAACCAGCGTGTCGAGCGAAATAACTTGAGTGTGGTCCTCCTCCCCTCGCATATTCAGGAGTGCAGCCACCCAAATTCGTGAATGAACCGGAATTAAGGCCTCCTTACGTTCTGTGCACGTTGCTCATTGGCACGTGAAACGTTTGCGTCCGCATTTGTCTGGTCAGATTCCGGGTTTTTTTTCTTCCGACACTTGCTCATGATGGTCTCCTCTAGCTCCTCCAACTCCACCTTAACCGTTTGAGTAGCAGACAGGATGTCCACCTTGAATATATTACGAACAATCCCACGAAACAGGTCCAGCGCACGCTCGATCTTAAATGCACGATAACAAGATTCATGGCCGCGATGATCCCAGTTGCGGGTTCACGTGCTAAGCGCCCTCTCTCAGCCTCGGCAACAGTCTGGTGCTTCCATCGATGGTTGAGGAGACGTTAGTCATTGTGAAGCATTTGTGGTTAGTGAGGCAGTTGTGAAGACATTCGGGGAACTTGCGGAGTTCCAAGGAAGCACTTCCGTACTTAAACCTCAAACAATTTCAACTCAAACTCTAATCGGTATGTAACATTTTCAAAAAATACATCACCCTGATTGTACCTGCTGCAGGCTTTCATACTATTTTCAACAATTCAAATCTTTTCCGCTGGCACAAAATGTGAGCAAGAATAAAAGGTCTTGAAAGTCGAATCGTGGGAAGTTTACCAGATTTGCACCAATCATTAAAATTGGTCAAATTTTTGGGGTACTGGGACAGTGGATCACAACTTGGTGCAATTAGTCTAATGATCCAATTATAGTATGTTATAGTTACCGATAAACCTGTATATGTGTACAGCATAAGGCCACGGAACTTTATTATCCAGATATATATTTGTTGTTATTAGTTCTTCATTTTATTATTTTTTTAAGTTATTCAATGTAATTTATTTTTTATCCAAATGTCATTATTAATTATTTAATGTAAGTATTTTACATATATACATTTATGGGCCAGGTCGGTCCGATCCTTCGTCAGCCTAAACATTTCATGGGGTGTACGCAAAGTCCACAGAACTGATGGTGAAGCCTTCTTGAAATATATTTAGGTGTTGTACACAAATCGAAATTTCATATTACTATTAGTAGGATGCATTCTAATGAGGTTCCTGGAAACATAGAGGTCTACAAAAAGATACTGATGACCGATTCAAATACGGTATTCCATTTGTGTACTTAAACTCATTTGTGCCCATTAGCCCAAGTTGTTATTGTCCTAAAAGATCACTCCTCTGCTCGTACTCTTCGCGCCTCGCTCTCTGACCTGCCATAATCTATGTTGATGAATAAGTAAGCCGATCTTGCATGAATAATACAGCTGTTACTGAGTCACGCAATGTTCTGAGATCTCTTTAAACGAACGGTGATTCTAATTTCGGAATTCTGTTTCAGTCCAACTATATTGGGGACAGTTCCACTGGATAACTATCTGTATTATAAGTATGTTTAAATTATTCAGTATCGATATCTAATGCAATTCATAAGGTTTACTCTTTACAATAATGACAGATACATTTGAATCCAAAAGATTGTAGATTTTTTTTTCATAACCGGCAACAAAAGTGGGTCACTCACAATGGAATTGAGCCGGCCTTGTAGGGAAGGTCATATAGTGTTACCGACCAGTGACGAATTTTCCCGCATAGCGCTTCAGCGGCGTGGATATAAACGACGACATTTACATGCATCAAAATAACCAAAATTTCCCCCAAATGTTAAATCAAATTTCACACCTAAATTGCCCGATTTAATTCTTGTACTGATTGTTGAAAAATTTTCTGAAGTACGGATACCCTTGCAACCTCGTTAGTTTTAAAACTGGTTCAACTCATGGGTGTCTACTCTGGATCATGCTTCTCGGAAACAAAATAGAAAAGCTCATTTCGGGAAAGAAAAAGTCCTGTAGTGAATCGATATTCTGAAAATTCATATCTTACTGGTAAAGTAGTAGCGAAGATTAAAAGGTTCTGCAAAATATTCATCAAAACCATAAAGATAACATTAAGGCACATTTATTTCGTAGAACGTTTGGAATTTTCGCTTTAAGTATCACTTTCATAACGTCCATATGATTGAAATTTCAATATACACGTATCGTTTGCTAGATAGACCTCAGAAAACAGAGAAGCAGTTTTGACACCGACCCCTATCATGGCGTCTTTGTGAACATACTTGCTAGATTAATAAATTTTCATTAGTTTTGGAAGTGGCCCAACAAATTCAGCTACTATGTGGAAAATTACGTTATCACATATATGCGCCTGTATTATTGACGTGTTCAGTCAGCACCACAACGCAGTAATCATACGCAATAGTTGCATCAGTGCTTGCCGCAGTGACAGTGTACATTAAGTCTCCCTCCAACATCCAGAGACTCCTAGGTGCAGATCAAAAAGCATCGTGCGAAAACACGAGGTTGCCAACACGGAAAATCGAAGAAAAAGCCTTTTTCGTGCGATTGTGCGCTTCCTGTTTTTTCTTCTCTTGATTGTAGCCTCTCCTTTTTTCTCTGTATCATCTCGGTTACGTCTAGCAGACAATAACATATTCCATCTTTGATCCGCCATCTTTGGCCCCGCCTATATTCAAACCTCTAATATTTCGCTGCACAACTGCTGAGGTCCCTGCATATTCTGTAATATTCTACCACACAAGCACGTCAATTCGGAGTGAATCCATGAACCGTGTCAAGTATTATTCTACAATTTACAGCAGCAAAGATGTTGATTTCACCAGGTATATGAATCTCATGGCTCTCTGTGAACGTTCGAGTCCCGCGGATATGTGCACCGGTTGAATCAAATGCGGGACCATGAAAATGGTATTTAACGATCTGCCGTCCATCTTTTCATTTTCTGCGAATTCGACGCCGTCGGAAAATTTTTCCCTTAGTATCCTCACAACATGATTTTCAACCACAGCAGGACTTCAATTTCAAGTCATCTGGACGGGCATTTTCTGTCAATCCGGCACACATCTATCTCTTTTCTTCTTGGAGGAGAGCGAGGAAATTCAAAATCCAATGCAACAGGGATAGGTATCCTGGTAATAGGTAATAAAGCATGAGGTGTATGGTAACTTCGTTACAAGTAATCACTGCGGGTTTCGATAAAAAGTCAAATTCCAAGATAATTCAAAGGTGATCTATTTTCTTTCTTAATTCTGTGAATTCATTATTTAGCCATTTTCTGAAAGCCAACATGTAAACTTGCCATTTCTCGAGCTTGGAAATTTCACAGGACAGCTATCCTTCTCCTCCGGTTCATCGTCTCATATACCTCTTTATCAATGACTCCAGGCTCGTTACAAGCGCAAAAGGATAAGGCGTAACAATTTCTAGCTCTTTTTCTAGCCTCTCCAACCTCTTCTACGTCAACCATCCCACTGACATTCTTTCCAAAGCTGGGATCGTCGAAATGGACATCTATTACGTTCACTCGGATGAGCTTTTTCGCATTTTCCACCTATTGCTTTCGATATGTACAGTTCTGTTGGCTCGAGGGCAGAAGTCGGGCTCCTTCGAATGTTCGAAAACACTAATTTACGGGAAAAGCACTAGTTCTGTTACCGAATGCCATAGAATTCTGGTTCTCAATCCTTTGACTCCAAAACGAGCTGCGCCTCCTATCAAGCACCGGAAGTTATAGTTCTCTGTTCCACAGTGCTGCAATCCGTGCTTTTTATATATATTACAATACAGGTTCTCCTCCTCTAGTATGTTCAATAGTAATATTCGTGAAACTGCCGATGATTTACTCGAAAAATTACTGTACATCGTCATTCATCAAGTATGGTACTGTTTTCAAAAGGAAAAAACTGTTGATTCTTCTGTTGCAAAATTTAAGAATATTATAGCATGGTTTTTTGGGAGTTTAGTAAAACAAAAATACATGAATAAAATTAGATGATTTTTCCTTATAACTATTAAATTGCCAAATTATATCTGGAATCATAAGAAATAGAATCAATTTTTAATAATAGCACAGTGATGAAGATGGTTCGATGGCGAAAAGATCTAGAAATACATCTGCAAACCTGTGAATATTCAAGATGAACTAAAAAGGAATGGCTTCCACCAAAACTACGTGTAAATAATATCATGGTTTTGTAACCATAAATAAGACTGCAGTATCAATTATAGTATTTTGGGGTAGTATTCAATCAAGATAAGTACTGTAGGCAAAATCATTGTAGTTGTTGTAGTCTGTGGAGTTCGAAATCCGACTGAACAAAGTAGAACTTTTTAAGTTGAGTGAAGTAGAAAAGTTAGAGTAAAATGTTAAAACTATCCATAGATGATTCCAAAAACTTTTAGTCATTGGTCAAAATTAAACATAACATCATGCCTTTTAGCATTATTATAGGAAAAAGGGATAGAGAATTAATATTTTGCTGAATTTTTAACTCATATAGCTCTGTAGAAATGCTACCCGCTTGACTAAAATGAACAATAAGGTAGAAATAATTCACATAAAGTAGTATAGATCTGTAGAATGAAACTGGACATGTCAGAGAGAAGACTTAACTTTTCTGTAAATTTTTCGGATTATAAACTGAGCCATGAATTCGTATCATTTTTTAGTTTTATTGGTCTGAAAAGATACATTCGTTAATTTAATATCTATTATTTTTCATTTCTAGTTAGGAAAGTGGCAAGTAGATTCAGTGCTGAATAGCAATTATAAGTAAACAGCGACAAATAATTTAATTTTAACACCCGAAATCATACTCTAACTTCTGCAATATTTTTTTCAAAAAATTCAAAATCAGGAATCTCTTTACCAAAATAAATATGTTTGGCAACCAGTTTCGAAAATTTGAGTGTTAACAAAATGAAAGGAAATATAGAGTGTTATTTCAGGAAGCAACCAATATTCCAGCAAATCAGCCAAGGTTTGTATGAGTTGATCCGGCTAGTTGTCGCCTATGAAAAGAAGCAAGGAATTATAATTCAGAATTTACGGCATTCTTGGGGGTCTATATGTACAAGTACAGCCATTTGATTTACATTTCGGAAAATTGAAGACTAGACTGACAAACATCGATCCAAAGGCTTACATATCTTGTACCACAACTGAATTTATGCAAAAAAGGCTCACCATAAAGCAATCGTGATCAATAAATAATTGCAACATTCAAAAAATGAGAAAGGAAAACTCAAAATAGTTCATTTGCTCTCAATGAAGCTTTTGGTTAGTTTACCGAAATTTTATAATGATGTAGTACACTTACTTCTTCATAAAACAAATAAAAATTTTTTAATCATTAAACTAGGTAGTTTTTTAAGTACAATGAAACTGAGGGAATCATAATTATGCTCTCTAATGCACACAATATTTGAAACACGGCTCATACGTGTTTCAAATATTTTAAATAAGGTTTTGTAGTGCAATGCGCGTACGCAGTTCCTCTCGTCCCTGGACGGAACACCGTCAGACAATGAGAAACCCAACACACATACACGAAGGCCTACAGAGTGTGCGCTGTCCCTCTTTCTCTTTAAGCACCCTGCGATGCAGTAGCACAGCTCGCCGATGGCGAGGAGAAATTGGGTTGGAAGAGCGGGGGTAATTCCTTAGACGGCTGGAGGGTGTACTTCTCCTCCGGGTTGTAAGGCCCGACCGTGGTCCGGGGAATTCCAGAAACTTGGTATAGATCGATTCCAAAGAACCGTAGAAACCAGGGGTGAAACACTGGACAAAGAAGAGGTAGTAGTGGTCCAGCTGTGCTGATTATCTCCTTTGGAGAAAAGGGTGTTGTCATCAACGACAACCGTGAAGTTCGTATTTGTGTATAGACGCCGGAGTCCGGGGCGCCAGGTGTGATTAAATATCACAAAAAAAACGGGTATTATAATATTGAATAGAGAGAGGGAAATAGAAAGGGGGACCCGGCGGATAAACGTGGCCATAGCCAAAGTTGCCATTGGAAAGGTTTCTGCAAAGACGGAAGTTGGGAGTCAAGTTCAGAGCCAACAACGGGGTGGCTGTTTAACCGGGACCCTAGTGGCCAGGTAGGTATAATACTAGTTAACTAGGTTGGAGTTATCTACGACGGGGATAAGTGAAGTTAGGGTCATCCAAGTTAGAGAGATCCAAGTTAGAGATAAGTAAATTCGACACTTGGCCCAATAGGTGCCTTTCACCTGCGAAAACATCAGGTCCAATTTGGGGGCCGAGTGGTCCAGATTGCAAGCGCTCAAGCCCCATCGTGTACTATACAGTACCAGGAATAATAGTGGCGGCAAAGAAAATTGCCCTTACTGTACGGTACAGTGCCTGCCGGTTAGCAGTGAATCAGATCAAAAAAGATCACCAAAATCAGCTCTGCCGATGGCATTACAGTGTAAGTGCCAATTGTACTACAGTTTTGCCCTAATACAATCCTGTTCATTCATTCACATTGATGGAGCTGTATGCAGTAGCTAGCAAAATCAAAGATAATAATTTTAAATGATTATATGACACAAATTTTGACTTCAGAATTAGATTTAATTTGCCTTAGAAATAAGCAGAAAATAATCCCTGATTTAGAGAATATGAGGAAAAAGAAACTTAACGGAAAAGAAAGGGAGGGATGGGGTCTGAACAGAGCCAGTAGAGCCAGATATTGGTGAGAAGGCCAAAAGATTTGGGTTTTTACTCTTGCAAGATAATCGATCTATCATAAAGTTTTCCGACAATTACAACCGAATCAAAGAGGAATGTCGAAAAAGTAATCAGAGAGTAACTACGCTCCTCTAAAGGCCACCCTTAGGCCAGTCATCGAGCAGCTGCATTGGCTGTGGCGGCTGCTGCATCGTGCCTTTGCATCAAAGCCCCCGAACCCTTCTGTATGTCTCAATTGTCCCCATGGCCTGTGCACACTTATCCGGGTGCCGAGCTCTAGGAGCGGTGATTGGGAACAACACAAGCCCACTTTTGGTGGAGGCCGCGATAAATATTTTCTCTTCTTTGCATTTCGTACCGCATTCAGGGAGGGCATGGGGTTGAAGGCCTTCACTCTGCTGCATTTTAGGAAGCGTAGTTCCTTCCCCATTACGCTGTAGGTATACCCTTTTTGAGTCGATTGCGGTTGTCTGGAAAACCATGGGATAGGTCGGAAATATCTTCCAACAGTAAAACCCCAAACGTTTTCCCCCTCTGCTGTTCATGTAGGAGAGATGTACGAAGGTGAAATCAGAACAGTTAGTCCTTCCGCTGCTTTCGTTTACTATGTCTTGAACTCTGCTGTGGGGTCACCGACCGGCTCTACGACGGTAAGACGAGCAGCTTTGCGAGGACTTTTGCATACTGTACGATGAATTTCTTTTTCCTTCAACGAAAAGTCGAGTTGGGGGTGACGCGGCGTATCGTTGGAGTATAATCACGGCCTGTTGACGGTACATTTCAAAGCGGCTTACTTACTGGCGAATCTACATCTAACTATATATTTGTATATTAGATCCTGCAACATGGTTTCAATGTAGACTTTTAGCAATAATTAGCTTTGCACAACTCGCAGTAAATCAACCCCGTTAGTTCTGTTTTTAGGGCCTCAAAGAAGGGAAATTTGTTACCAAGAACGCCCTCTGCCAGTACAAGTGAAGGCGTGGTGGCCCGTCACAAACCAGGTGATCCTCGTACACGGCTATGCCCCAAACCACTTCGTCCGGCGTCCGAGCGCTCCCTACAGCGCCCTCACCACTGTCCCTTGGGTTGTGCATCCATCACGGCGACTACATGCATGGGTTGGTTTCACATCTCCGCCAAATGCACAAACCCGGCAATAGCTCCACCAGTAACCACCCCAAGCGCACGCAGGTTCCAAGCCTGCAGGCCTGCTTATCTTCTTATGGATACTGGTACTGTTATGCCCACAAACGATACATGAGCTCAAAGTTGGGCGTAAGCTTCAAAATGGCCTTCATTCCTACACATATCGGCCATGCCAGGAAGGCGGCGACAGGTTCTCAACCACTCCTCGGTACACTCCGCTCTTACCCACGCAGCTTCGCTCCACTCCTCGAGCATCATCTGCATCTCGTGTACCGAACGAGGTTACACTCCCTGAGGCAGCTTCAGCCTCAGCCAATCCACCCAACTACAGCCATCCCGGTGCCACTCCTCCTCGCCTTTGCCACCACCGCTCCCTCATTGAACAGCCCGAGGAGACAGCGCTTCCCCCCTTGCACAAAATCTGCACTACTCACGTCCCGCTAGCGCAACACATACAGCGACGTGAACATCCGGATTTCAAGGAGCTAGCTTTGTCCTTGGAGAATGCGCGGACGCACCACATGGTTCTCCTCAAGCTGTGGAGGTATTCACCAAGTTGTTCCGAGCCTTGCCAATCCCGAGCCCTCCACCCTCTCAACCCTCGTTCCGGGCGCAGCATCAAATTCCCGTATTTTGCTGAACGCATTCAACTTTGGCGTGATGGACAGTATGAAACTCTGATGCGAAGGGCAAAGTCCTTGGCAACGCCGCCCCGTTGCATAAGGCAACGGAAGAGGAACAAGCGGGGATCAACAAACGGCGCGCCCTGAGGATTGCAAAGGAGGGTGCTTACGGCAAGGCAGCGCGTGCGCTAGGATCTTCGGGATCGCATGCCCCTCTGCAGAGGTGGTTTCCATTCTTCGGAGAAACACCCACAGCGCTCTCCGACTACGGAGTCGTACCAACCCGCTTCCCCTGACTCGTTGCCGGCTTGCCCTTACTTCACTCCAGAACTTGTTCTCCGTTGCGTTCGGAGCTTTCCAAGGGGTAGCGCCGCAGGGAGATCCAGACTCCGCCCAAACCACCTCGTTGAGCTTTTATAGGTCCACCAGTTGTCAATGGTTGACGAAGCTTGCTAGCTGCTCTAACTAGTGTGGTCAACTTGCTAGCCAACGGGAAGGCCCTGTGGCTATACCGGCATGAATCGCAGGTGCGCCGCTTACGGCACTTCTAAAACCGGACGGAGGAATCAGACCGATCGCCGTGGGCGAGACCTTACGTCGCTTGGTGGGAAGATGTTTGCAGACTCGCATTTCCGAAAAGGCATCCGAATACTTTCAGCCAGTGCAGTTAGGAGTAGCAACGTCAGGAGGATCTGAGGCAGTTGTCAACGCTGTACGGCGACTTTATGAGGAGCATGGAGAATCGGCAGAGTATGCACTGTTAACCGTTGACCTTCAAAACGCATTCAACCTGGTCTGCCCAAGTGCGTTTTTGAAGGAAGTCTAGCAGAGGTTCCCGGAGCTCTTACTTGGGTCAATTACACGTACGCGGTAAACCCAGGTCATCTGTGGTGTGGGCATGATATGCTCCTGCAGCAAGGGGATCCTCTTGGTCCACTTTTATTCTCCCTTGTGCTGCAAAAGGTGACGCAGGAACTGAAAACCCGCCTGGAAAATGTGGCCGGCACCACAGTCACACCTCCTCTGCTCCTTCAGCTATGGTACTTGGACGATGGGTATATAGTTGGCACCCATGAAGCCATTCGGAGGGCACTACAATTCCTCTCTTCCGCGGAGGTGCCCGCTTTGGGTTTGCACCTCCGCATGGATAACTGTGCCGTCTGGTCGCCAACCGCTCCCCCCCAGTCTGTTCGGCAGACCTTCCCACCCGACCTTCGCCAGGACTATGGTGAAGGGAAAAAAGTGCTCCGCGCCCCAATCGGATCGGACCTATTCGTGGAGCGCGAGTTCTCAAAGCATGTCGCTTCGCTGAAGCCTCTCCTCAGCGCTTTGTTAACCCTGGAGGACACTCAAGTAGCTCTCCATCTACTACGGACCTGCTTCGGCGTATGTCGCATTAACTACCTCCTACGTGTAGTTCCCCCTCATTCCACTGCTAAGAGGGCTGCGGAATTCGATTTCGCTGTTGAAGCTACACTGCGGGGGTTGATGGGCGGGGTTCTGGACAGCAGTATTTTTCGGGAATTGCAACTCCATGTGGCGCCCTTCGGCCCCCTCAAGCCAACTTTTGGCATTGGGCTTCGCTCTGCGAAGCTCACTGCGGCGGCTGCGTTCCTTCCCTCCGTGTCCCTCACGCGTGCCCTTTGCTCTACCCTTCTGGCAGTGCCACCGAACACTGCTCTTCATTCGTACAAATCCGCAGTTCGGGCGCACGACGACTGGTAGACACAAGTGGCACCCGAGAAGGTGGTCCATTTCAATGCTACAGACTCAGTGCAGAGGTTTGGGCAAGGGCAACTCGTCCGCCTAGTTGAGGAAAAGGCCTTTGATGCCATGCCGAAGGGGGATGAGAGGACTGTTGCATTCCGAGCCTCGTTGTCAGTGGAGGGTTGCAAGGACTGGCTGTCATGCCAACCGGCTCCGGGGTTGGGTAGCTACATCTCGGACCGTCTTTACAATACGTGGTTGCAGTTCTATTGCAGGGTGCCACTGTCTCCTCCAGTTTTCGAAATGCCACAAAGGGGGATGCACGACCCTCATGGATCAGTATGGTGACCACGCGCTGTGCTGTGCCTAGGGATCCACACGCGGGTGGCGGCATGACTCGCAGACACGTTCAAGACCCCGCCGATTAACGGACGTAGCAACGTATTGGACAATCAGGCAAACGATTCTAACGAGGAGCGAATGTTTCACGGTGGCAACAGAGGTACCACGCTTGCTGGCGAGAAAGTGGGCGACTTGTTGCACGGCTTGATCAAACCCGGGTGCAATGCAACCATAGACATCAGCAACCATGAGGTGAAGGTACAGTCCGTAGTATCCTTGTAAAGTATGGTAATAGTGGCGTTTCTCTGATTCTTTCTTGGAGATATGGCCATGTAGAGGACAAGAACAAAACCCGGATGAGTGCGGACTGATGTCAGAGAGATCAAAGGCCTGCGGGCTGGTAGCGAACTCGGAGTCATTAATGAAAACATCTAGGCGGAGCTGGATCGCGGAAGAAGCAGAAGGATAAATGCGGTCAATTCGAGCCTGCCGTTCCTCTCTGGTCAGTTGGGAGGCTGCAAGGAAGGCAGAGGAAGGATGTGGAGGATCTGGAAAGCGCTGCTCCCGAGAAACGCGAACACCGTGGAGTAGAGCAGTATGGCGGACGGACCAAGCTAACTCGTCACGAAGTGCGTCGTTGCGGCGAACGCTACCGCGCTAGTACTGCACACCATACAGTGATGACCATGAACATCTAGCATGGCAGTTGAACGGGAACATATTGCAAAATAATTGGGATAGGTAGATCCAAATAATAATAAATAGTTCCAACTTGAATAAATAAATAAATACGCATTTGAAATAATATGAGATGGGAGTCCAGATGCTTGAGAAGTAAAAATTCTTTAGATCCAAACCTTTTATGATAAAAACTCAGATCTTTTTGTTCAGATGATTTCAATTCCGTTCCAGGTAACAACTCAATTTCATGCGCATCAATTCCATCGTTTTCATCAATAGGGATATGAATTAAATTTTCAGGGTGCAGGGAACTAAGTTCAGATTCAATCGGAACATGTTCGAGAGATAATATGTTTTTAGATTCTGATAAATTTCCATCAATTTCTGATTCATTATATTTTTCGACATCAGTATTCATATTTGGTTAAAATTACCATCATCAGAATGATCGTCAAAATTGTTTTCGCCCACATTCTTCACTTCGGTAATATTTGTTTCATCAGAAATATCTTCCACAGAATATTCAATAGACTGATTCAATAAATCATTTGCCTTTTGAATTTGGTATGCTAGTTCATTAGATGAAACGGAATGTCGGACATCTTCAATTGCCGCATGTATAAATTTTCCATTGGATCCAGGTACTGTGACGATAAGAGATTTTTTGTCGAATTTCAATACTGGTTTGGGCGATGACCAAGATCCTCTTTTCTGATTTGGTAGATGAATAAAAATTTCCACAATATCGCCAACATTAATTGGAATATCGGTCACAGACTTTGATTTTAGAATAAGATTTAATTTCCTCTTGGCTATTAGCTCATTATGAGCTTCTCTTAAATCATTTGGTAGACTTCGAGGACCAGAATTATCGATGGGTCGAGTGTGACCAGTGGCAAGCTCGTATGAAGAAACAACATCATTTCCATATAAATCATTCGATATTTGAAACATTCGAGCAATACGAACCGTATTACTTGCAGAAGAATCGGATATTTTTAAACGGATATAAATGTCTCTCAATATTTTATGTTTTGACTCAATATAATTTTTGTTATGGCGGCGGGAACCAATAGGACAAAACGAAATTCCTCTTTCCTCAAGATAGCTTCTAAATTATCATTGTCAAACGCCTGATCTCCCATTAAATTGTTAGGGTCCCAAAATGGTGTTAACCAGAGAGTCTCAATACAATCAATGCAATTTTCCATCCTTAAAGAGGGCACTATTGAACCAGTTGAATACCTGGTAACTGAGTCCATAATGTGAAAAATATCCAAGTTTTCCACAAAAAAATGATCCACACAAACCAATTCATTAAATCCGCGAGATATAGAGCTTAAAGATACTGCACGAGGATGAGATGGTTTTTTTGTGACATCACAAAATTTGCAGGAGTCAATTATGCTTGATAAATATTTTTTGCATTCATCGTCCCATATAAAATTTCTTTGTAACAATAGTTTTATATCATCATAATTTGAGTGACCACATACATGTTTGTGAACCTTATTAATTATTTTCTTCTTTTCAGCCCAAGATATATTTTTTGATGTATTGATATTGTTGGAACAAATTGCTGATAGAAATGAGTTTTCAATAGGTTCGGATGATTGTATAAATATATTTCCGGGTACATAACAATGATGACCATGATCCACCAATGTATAGAATCGATTGAATTATTTGCGGACTCGAACTCGATGCGATTGTCCGTCATATGAATAATATTTGATTTTCTTGTGATATTTCTTCCAATAACCCATTGAGATGATCCACTGATTATTAGATGCCTTATTTTAACCTGATTTCCATTGTCTGAAATAGCTGATAAAAATATTGAACCGATCATTTTTCTTTTTTCGCTTGAGTGGTCGCCATTTCCGTATTGCCAGAAGGGCGTGTCCTTGATACATTCAGGAAGTTCATCAAGAATTCCATTCCATTCCGGTAAAATAAATTTCGAAAGTGCTCGTAATTCAACAATCCCATTCCACTATACGGTGCTCCATCATCAAGTAACGGACCTGGGTATAACGTATTTGACGGAGAATCAAGCACCGTTTTTACCATATGAAATGTTACAGAACCAGAATCATTTTTGTCTTTGATATTTTCTGCATTTCCCATTCTAGATGATGAACCTTTATGATAATTTTTAGCACTCTTGCATTTATCTTTTTCATAGGCCCAATGGCCAATTTCTCCACATCGGTCACAAGTTGATTTTGCCTTGAGGCAGCAAAGTCTTCAGGAGATAATCTTTGCTTATTATTTTTCTTGAAATTTTTTTTTCGTATGAAATATTTGATTGACTTGAAGAGATATATTTTTGAGCATTTCCATATATTTGATTTGTATTTTTTGGTTTATCACATGCACGAATAATAGATGATATTTCTGAATATTTGATTAATTCTAGGATTTTTCCTTTTTCCAAATCGGCTTCTTCATGCTTCGGAGAAGCAGCAGCCAAAATAGATACTCGCTGGTTTGAATCAATTTTGGAATTAGCCAGGAGCAAAAATGATACCAGTGCTTCAGGTAATTTCGAAGTACCAGTAGATGAATGAAATCGGGCAATTTGAGCATCAAACCGTGATTCAAAATTTTTGAAAGACTCATATCACCACGAGTAGTGTGTAA
This sequence comes from Kappaphycus alvarezii, assembly GCA_002205965.3. NCBI lineage: Eukaryota > Rhodophyta > Florideophyceae > Gigartinales > Solieriaceae > Kappaphycus > Kappaphycus alvarezii. The sequence continues at coordinate 15,776 of NADL03000142.1, forward strand.
TAGATCTAAGAATTTTTGAAATGTATCTGATATAGATGATAGAATCCACCTTATGAATAGCGTTAGCAATCGCTAATGCACCATTTTCAGACTGAATTTCTGTGTCTGGAATTTTCTTACAAATATCAAGAGCTCGTCCAAATAATTGTGATTGTAAGACAAGACCTTGTACTGCCTTAGGAACCTTATTAGAATTTGATGCTGGTAATAAATCATGAACAGATTTCCATTTTGAACAGCATCAAAATATTTTCTTGAGGTCCTTTACCATCCGTCCAAGGAGCCGTGCGAAGATCCCATGAAAATTTCGGCCTTGAAGGAATTTCGGGGCGATCTGGGCCCATAACTGCAAAATAATTGGGATAGGTAGATCCAAATAATAATAAATAGTTCCAACTTGAATAAATAAATAAATGCCACAATTGGACTTAGAATGAATAATGAATAGAAAACCAAATTTAATAATATCTGATCGAGGGGAATATTTCGATAGCCCGAGGATGTAAAAATATTTTAACAACCTAGACTACTTATACTCTACACCAGGGTGAACCTGCTACAAAAATCAGGTGAGCCGTTCAATAATTTTGGCGACATAATTCAGGCTCAGCAATAATTATTGCAGTATTTTCCAGGTAAGCAATCATCCAGATAATAATTTGTTGGTAGCATAAATGCAATAATTATAGCCTGTATAATATAAAAACCCAACTGTAGGACATAAAAATTATTTCACACTGAATTCAGCAAAAATAGTGCCAGTGTAAAATAGATAAAATTATTCCTTGATGATTCATAATAAATATAAATTGTGGGCCTCAATAAAAATATTGCTCCACAATTCAGCATCACTGTAGGACACCGGGATAGAGATTAAAATATTTGGTCAATTTTCACACATATGGTGCAGGAACGGGATCCAGAGAAAAGTAGCTCGCCGAGACGTAAACAGACCATAGTAATCCAGACTTCAGGAGCAGCGCGGGCACCGTTACCGCTGAGTGGAAGAGTGGAGAAGGGTAATGAGGACGAGGAAGCAGTGGTAGATACATGACGCGTTTTGGAAACAGGGGTGAGGGATTCCGTGAAGCGATCATAGTTGTAGTCCACGAGCTCATTTGTCAGTGCGTGCTGCAAGCCACGAGGGGGAAACCCGGGGGATTCGTGATGGTCTGACAAAAGCAATTGACTAGAATTGCCAGCGAAACGGCTGGTATGGGGCAGCTGAGAACGGAGAGAAGCGAGTGGAGCGGAAATCAGGTGATAGGCGGGGAACGCAGAATATAGAAGGCGGAAAGATGGGAGGCTGGCGACAGCAGAACCAAGGTAGGCCGCGTTGGCTATCAAGGTGGCAGGAGTAAGTCCTATACCACCCCTGAGGAAGGGAAGTTGAGCGGAATGCCAGGCGTCATCCGAAAGTCTCACATGCGTATCTTCGAACACCCTTCGCATGCCAGCTGATAGGGGTAATCGTCGGGAGAAGAGATATTCAGAATCAACCACCCCAAGAAGGAGGTGTTGCAAGCGACAAAAGTGCTACCGTGGTATAGTTGAACGAACGAAAAGGAGTGTATAGGGACGACAGTTGAATGGGCTACAAGCAAGTATGGAAGGGGCAGGGTCTACCACCTATGCTTAGTGACTAGGGTAAAATAAATGCTTCTTGGGTCTGAAGTTGACTCTCAACTTCCTAACTATTTGGGACTGAGCTTGAAGCTGTCTGCCAACTTGCTTGACCTCTCCATGAGGAAGCGGTTTACTCAGCTTATATAGACTTTTGGCTAACCCTAAAGTCCGAACAAAACTACAGAAGGTACCAGGAAATGCATACAAACAATTTGTGTGGATGATATACTCTAAACAAAAGATACTTAAGAAACTAACAATCAATGAGGTCCTCTTATTTCCCATTCTCTAAATCAGATCCAAACAACTCCTCTAAAATATCCATGCTGTCCAAGCAGTCCCCACAAATATCTGCGAATGGCTCACAGCTCTCTATTCCCTCCTGGGAGATATCTAAACTACTAAAGATATCTCCATCCGGTTCCAGCGTCGGCACCACTTGATCCATACTCTCCAGTCCAGGCCCCACCAGTACAACACTTTCCATGCCCCCATTTCCCTCATCCAACTCGTCCTCGTCCTCGTCATCCTCCTCTTCCTCCTCTTCATCCTCATCCTCATCCTCATCCTCCTCTTCAACCTCATCCTCATCCTCATCCTCCTCTTCATCCTATCCTCATAGACCAATCCAGGGGCTACCCACTCCTCAAAGGTCTCCCCAGCTCCCTCCTCGATGTCCCACTCCTGACCCTCAGGTACCTCCTCGGCCTCATCCTCGACGAAGAGCTTGCGGACGAATTCTATTATCTTCTTCTTAGTCTGCCGTCTCAGGTAGTCGTCTGCATCCGTCGGGCCATATACTGCGAGCGCAAGGCCGTTTAAGGGGCGAGAGGGGCGGTTTTTAGTGATGGGGGCGGAGGGGCGAAGGTTGCTCATTTTGGTTGTAAATGATTGTAGACGGAGGATAGAGGGTGTTTTGGGTGTGTTGGGGGAGAGGAGTGATGAGTAAAATGATCAGGGACGTTTGAAACTTGGAATAAAAAGGTTTAAATAGGCTCCCGGGGCAGGTTCTATCGATTAGGAATAGGTAAAATAAATCTGCAAGGGATTTTGTAGTAGTGCATTTGCGCCCTTTTTCTCAAAAAAAACGAATTTGGAGGAGGAGGTAAGCAAAAAGGGAAAAAGAACTTGATTCGGGATCGATTCAGAGGGGTAGATACAGTATAAAAATATCTAGATAAAATGGAAGTAAATTTGGGGAGGACCGCGGTAATGATAAGCGAGGTTCAGGGAGGACGAGGAAGGACCGGAACTATAAGCAAATTTGGACAAGGAGAGGTAGTACAGTAAACTATAGGCCTGTAGATGACGGCGACAAAAAAAATCTGCGCCTAACACCCCCCGGACTTAGGTCGAACGTCCCGTCTCGTTCTCAATGCTCTTGTTGTTCTTGTGGGAGTTCTATCCATTCATCAGGGAGAGTATAGGGTTCACTATAAGGATATGGTAGTAGCTCATTTCCAATATGATGAGAGAGTGTGTACCGTGCGATGACCGGCTCATCTCCTTGGTCAAGAGTTTCGTAGATTCGGCGTATGGTTTCATAGTGTTCTCTAATGAGCTCCTCCCGTTTCACTTCTCCAAACCTTCCAAATGTGAGGTAATAAACGTAGTATGCAAACTTTTCTGGCAACGGGTCCAGAAACGGGTATCTGAAGGAGAAAAAAACTCGCAACATAAGGACTGAGTCCTCACGAGTAAGGTGCGCCCCGTGAATGGTCTGGAAGCACATGCAAATACTAATTGCAAAAAAGGAAATTACTTCTGCTTCTCGTGGGTCCTCTGTCATTTCGCGAAGCCAACGTCTAATTGGTAGCCGTCCAATAATTAAGGATGCATAGTTTCCCCCTGGGAGACTAGGCGGTGTTTGAGGCGATCTTCTTGGCGATCTTCCTCGCTGCTCCCGACGCCTTGCCCTCTTCGATGATCCGCCCCGATCACTTGATGGTCCAGCTCGTATCATCATCACGGCCTCGGGAGGATCCTGGTCTTCGGCTGAGGTCGTGTTTCTGAGCGGAGCAACGTAAGGTTCCCATAGAGGATACGGGACCAGTCGATATTCCATATCAGGGGGCAAGCTGTAACCTCTCAGTCGCACATCTTGGTTGTTCTTAAGAAATACGTAAACCGGACGGATAATGTTCAGATATGTTTGCGACAAGTCTCCGATAGCTACCATTCCATACCTTCCTATAGAGTAATGATATATGACTTCCACAAACTCTGGACCTGCTTCCGTGAACCTTCCGTTTTGGAATGAGAATAGAATTCTGATCAATAGTCGGAAATCTTCTTGAGGTAGCAATGGTCCGTTCAACGTACGAAAACATAGGCATATATTAATGTAGAAATGGACGATTACGTGGAGTTCGTAGTAGTCACGCGTAATCGAGATGATCCATTCCCAGGCCCTTTTTCCTCCCATAGGAATCATTCTATAGTTAAAGATGAGTATGCCCGTGGTTGCGCATAGTCCTGTGTGAGAAGGAATTCTTCAGGCCTCTGATGGTAAGGGACTAGACGACGTGCATGGATGGCCCTCCTTGATCTCTTCCCTGAGCTTGAACATAGCTTATAGTGCGGGTGTCTTTCCTCCGTGACGACGCAAGGATTCGAGTACTTTGTTTGGAAGGCCGGCCACTTCACAGCCTGCTGCATTGCTTTCCGTACTACAAGTACTTTAGAGCCGACTGAAAAGGTTTGGACTGGAGGCTCTTCATTCTTATTTCTTGTCTGTGTTAGCGCGCGGTGTGATCTCCAGCCTTCAGTGGCCAGTAGTTCGACTTCTCTACTCTCTTCATCGATAATATTTGTTTCCATGTCTCTCTGTAACATTCTAGGAGCCCTTCCGTACATTAGCTCGAATGGTGACCGTCCGCTTCTTCCTCTTCTTCGACGATAGCCGTATAACACTTTTGGTAAGGCATCTTCCCACTGGATTTCATTCTTCGACATAGTTTTCGATATTGCTCGTTTGATGGTTCCAACCATCCTCTCCGCTTTACCGTTTGACATAGGAGCGTATGCGAGAACTGTCTTCAGCTGAATCCCTTCTCTTCCAAGAAACGAAGCAGTGAAGTTGCAGTAAAACAAAGGGCGTTATCTGAGATGATCCTTTTTGGAAGACCAAACGGTTCAATTATTTCTTTTTCGATGAATCTCAGGACCACCTCAGCATTGGCCTCCTCAACTGCAACTGCTATTGGCCATCCAGTAAGATGTTCCACCCCTATAAGGAGGTATTTGTTTCCGGAAGAGGTTTCCTTGAATGGGCCGGCAAAGTCAATTGAGAAGGTTTCAAAGAGAGCGGAAACTGGGAAGCTTAGGGTTGTCTTATACTTTCGTATCGGAGTGAATTTTTGACAGTTGTCACAGCTTTTCACGAAATTATAGACGTCCTTATGGATACTGGGCCACCAGAATCTCTCCGTAATAATTTTTTGGTTGTTTCGAGATCCCAATGCCCTAACTCATCATGGAAAGTCCTCAAGATCTTCATTCTTTCTTTCAAAGGGGCCACTAGTCGGGACCGGCTTTTGTGCGGAAGAGTTTCCCATTCCACAATGTAAAGGCCTTTTGGTTCCTGCGTACCCAATTTCTGTGTTCGAGATCAACCTTTCTCATTTCTAGTCCATCAAGGAATTTAATAAGTCCGTGAATATAAGCTTCGTACTCGTTATCGATCGGCACTTGAACTTCGGCAACTCCGACGATGTCTTCGGAAGCTTTTTCATTTGGAATCAATGGATCCCTCAAGCGGGATAGGTAATCGGCAGGCTGATTATTGCGTCCGGGCCTATACACAATTTCAAACCGATATTCTGCGAAAATGTCGAGCCATCGGGCCAAGCGGTGATGTACATCTTTCTTTTGGAATGCTGTCTTAAGTGCCTGGTGATCAGTTATCAAGACAAATTTCTCGAGTGATAAAAGGTAAACACGAAACTTTTTCAGTGCGAAGACGACAGCTAGCGCTTCTTTCTCGCAGACTGAGTATCTCTTTTCCGCATCATTCAGAGTGCGACTTGCGAATTGAACAGGGTGTAGTCTTCCGTTTTCGTCTTTTTGGGACAAAATGGCACCCAAAGACCGTTCTGAGGCATCTGTCTCCACAACAAATGGTCTCTTGAAATCTGGATACATGAGCACTGGGGGGACACATAGCTTATCTTTAAGCTCCTCAAATGCAGTCTGCATTTCCTTGTTCCAGTAAAATTTTCCGTTCTTCGTAGTGCTGGCATGTAACGGTGCTGCAGTTTTGGCGAAATCTTTGATAAATCTTCTGTAATATGAGGCCAGTCCTAAGAAGCTTCGAACCTCCGTCTTTGAAGCGGGCCTGGGTGCCAACTTGATTTTTTTCGTTTTCTCTGGATCCACTTTAATTCCCTCTTGATCGACGATATGACCGAGTAATTGGATAGACGTTTTCGCAAAGAAGCATTTGCTTAACTTAATTTTCAGGCTGTACGCATCTATTCTCTCCACCACAGTCTTGACATGCGATATGTGCTGATCCAAGGTTTTTGAGAATATCACCACATCATCGATATAAACTCTTGCAAATGGAAGTCCTTTCAAAACCTCGTTCATCATTCTTTGGAATGTAGCTGGGGCATTCATGAGACCAAAAGGCATCACTTCGAACCTGAATGTACCGGCTTTGCTGGTAAAAGTTGTTATTTCCTTACATTTTTCATCTAATGGAATCTGCCAATAACCAGTGTAAAGATCAATTGAGGTGAAGTATCTCCCGTCCTTCAAGTCCTCGAGGATTTCTTCCATGTTTGGAATCGGAAATCGATCGGGTATCATTCTCTGGTTCAGCTGTCGGTAATCGACGCAAAAGCGAAGTTTTCCATCTTTCTTTGGTGCTATCACAACTGGAAATGACCATGGGGATGAAACTGGCCGAATAATATCATTTTCCAGCATACTTGTAACATTCTCTGAGATAAATTGGTCATATTTTGGCGGTTGACGTCTAGGCCTGTGGTAAATTGGTTGAGTATCGGTAAGTTCAAATGAGTGAGTGACCGGTACACTTGCTTGTCTTAAATCTGATACACTCCATGCAATTACTTCGGAAGATGCTAACATGTCGGATATTTTCAGTGAGGCGGCGGCGGGAAGGTGCTGCACTTTTCCTTGGATTTCTGCCATTTGGCGCCCTTTTTCTTCTTGATTCTCAACCTCAATATTTTGAAGGACCTTTTCCGGCGTGCTCACATCTTCAGATATGGAATCCGATATATTCCTGTTTTCCTTGCAATTGTAATCTTCTTTCATGCTCCGAATTCCGTCCTTTGATTCGATATTATCGCAAAAAGAAACACATTCAGGTGTCACACCTACCCTAGAATTCCAGTCTTCATCTGTTTCAAACCCAGAATCATAATCATCCCATGCCATGTTCAGTATCCCCCGAGCGTACCCTTCTCCACTTCCGAAAGTGTTAGTTGGTTCGAAATCTTCGCTGTCATAGCTAGAAGTGAAATCTTCACTGTCCGTTTCTTTCAAATCTACCGGATGTGTGCTTTTGTCGAAATCCAGGGGCATCTTCACGGTTCTGCCGTCAACATTAACTGAAACGATTTGGTTGCCCAAGTCAATGCAGGTCCCTAGTCTTTCCATGGTAGGGCAGCCAATGATTGCATCGAAAGGGAGATCAGGCATGACAAGAAAGTCTAAATCAACTTTAGAGTCCCCAAAGAACACGGAAACCTTGTCAACAGTGCCCATGCATTTTGATACGGTTCCATCCGCCACAGTTATTCTTCGAGTAGTTGGAATAATTTCAAGACCTAGATCTGTCACCAAAGTTTCTGAAATAAGGTTTGGAACAGCGCCCGAATCGAAAAGAGCTTGGGTTTGCATTCCCAATACTTTGACTGGTACTAGTTTAAGACGTCTTGGTGCTGTCGAGGCCGATTGAAGAAACAGTTTCTTACCCTTAGCGGACTTATTAGACCTGATAATTTTTTTGAGTTCTTTCCTCGCGTCCTCTGCGTCGCCCCTCAAAAGTTGACCAAACGTTATCCCAGTTGGGGCTGATGCAAGCTCAGCCACCAAATTGTACTTCTTCACATATTCTAGTACGTCCTTTGGGATATTCTTAAATTTCTTACTCTTTTTCGTCTTCTTGGCCGGAGTGACTCCAACTCCTGGAACAACTTGATCAGACCTCTTGGTTCGAGGAGGTACAGGTGCTGGGATATGTTCCAGCATTCCATAATCTAGCCTAGGTTTCTTCGATAAAATGTTCCCTTCCCCATCCCTTTTTGTCACATTGACTTGACTGATTTCTTCAGCGATGGATACGTTACCGGCATCCGTCAACTTGTGATCCTTTCTGTTTTGTAAGATTTTCATCTCTGGTCCTGACTCGCTCCTTGCGTCCGATAAATTTGCTTTTCTGTTGTCTTTAGACCAGCAGTTACTTTCATGATGCCCATATCGACCGCACTTTCCACAACGAGTGTTTCTATGTGGATTATCAGGACACCTATTTGCAAAGTGTCCAGGCTTGTGACAGTAGGAACAGACTTCTGCGGCCTTGGGGCCCCAGACTGGTTCTTCTTAATGGTAAGAGTAAGGCTTTCCAACTGCGAGGTTATCATGTCAAGTCGATTATCGAATCGGGTTTCCAACCTTTCTTCCAAGTTTTTGACATCGCTCCTGACTGATTCCAATGCTGCTGCGCTAGTCGCTGGCCTTTGATAATTCTTTTCAGGATGTACGATCGGCATAGATGTACGGGTTTCCGTCGGCATTTCACTTAGTGACTGAAACGTCTCCGAATTTTTGACAAATTCTACTATGGTACCCTTCAGTTCATTAAAAGTGTGAGGGCCCTTGATGAGGAGGAAATCGGAGAGCCGCTTATCCCCCATCGCCGCCTTACGCAGCATTCCGTACTTGGCTTGGGCGTTGAACCCAGCCTTTTCATAGAGATCACACAAGTATACCAATGAGCTTAACAAATCGTCGAAGTTGAGCCGGGCCTCTATGGCGGTACGAATCATCTCATCTGGTTCTACCTCCTTAGCATATTCTTTCACAAGCCACTCACATACCTCACCGAAGTTACGCCCATTCCCGTTAAGAGACCACCCGTTGATAAACTTGGCCTTATATTTGTGCTTTGCGTCACCATGAAGATAGGCGAAGATACTTTCGGCCTTCTCTTCATCGCTCTTCTCACGCATCACAACGTTGACATATGTATAGAGAAACTCCTCAACGTCTTCATTCTTGCCCCCTGTGAACGTTATACGAGCAGCGTTGAGATCCATGATTACAGAAAAGAAATCCCCTCGAATGGTTCCCTAAGACTGCTCAACTCGAATACCTCGGGTGCAACCCCCTCCACAAGAGTACCAAATGATAGGGGTAAATCGTCGGGAGAAGAGATATTCAGAATCAACCACCCCAAGAAGGAGGTGTTGCAAGCGACAAAAGTGCTACCGTGGTATAGTTGAACGAACGAAAAGGAGTGTATAGGGACGACAGTTGAATGGGCTACAAGCAAGTATGGAAGGGGCAGGGTCTACCACCTATGCTTAGTGACTAGGGTAAAATAAATGCTTCTTGGGTCTGAAGTTGACTCTCAACTTCCTAACTATTTGGGACTGAGCTTGAAGCTGTCTGCCAACTTGCTTGACCTCTCCATGAGGAAGCGGTTTACTCAGCTTATATAGACTTTTGGCTAACCCTAAAGTCCGAACAAAACTACAGAAGGTACCAGGAAATGCATACAAACAATTTGTGTGGATGATATACTCTAAACAAAAGATACTTAAGAAACTAACAATCAATGAGGTCCTCTTATTTCCCATTCTCTAAATCAGATCCAAACAACTCCTCTAAAATATCCATGCTGTCCAAGCAGTCCCCACAAATATCTGCGAATGGCTCACAGCTCTCTATTCCCTCCTGGGAGATATCTAAACTACTAAAGATATCTCCATCCGGTTCCAGCGTCGGCACCACTTGATCCATACTCTCCAGTCCAGGCCCCACCAGTACAACACTTTACATGCCCCCATTTCCCTCATCCAACTCGTCCTCGTCCTCGTCATCCTCCTTCCTCCTCTTCTCCTCATCCTCATCCTCATCCTCCTCTTCAACCTCATCCTCATCCTCATCCTCCTCTTCATCCTCATCCTCATAGACCAATCCAGGGGCTACCACTCCTCAAAGGTCTCCCCAGCTCCCTCCTCGATGTCCCACTCCTGACCCTCAGGTACCTCCTCGGCCTCATCCTCGACGAAGAGCTTGCGGACGAATTCTATTATCTTCTTCTTAGTCTGCCGTCTCAGGTAGTCGTCTGCATCCGTCGGGCCATATACTGCGAGCGCAAGGCCGTTTAAGGGGCGAGAGGGGCGGTTTTTAGTGATGGGGGCGGAGGGGCGAAGGTTGCTCATTTTGGTTGTAAATGATTGTAGACGGAGGATAGAGGGTGTTTTGGGTGTGTTGGGGGAGAGGAGTGATGAGTAAAATGATCAGGGACGTTTGAAACTTGGAATAAAAAGGTTTAAATAGGCTCCCGGGGCAGGTTCTATCGATTAGGAATAGGTAAAATAAATCTGCAAGGGATTTTGTAGTAGTGCATTTGCGCCCTTTTTCTCAAAAAAAACGAATTTGGAGGAGGAGGTAAGCAAAAAGGGAAAAAGAACTTGATTCGGGATCGATTCAGAGGGGTAGATACAGTATAAAAATATCTAGATAAAATGGAAGTAAATTTGGGGAGGACCGCGGTAATGATAAGCGAGGTTCAGGGAGGACGAGGAAGGACCGGAACTATAAGCAAATTTGGACAAGGAGAGGTAGTACAGTAAACTATAGGCCTGTAGATGACGGCGACAAAAAAAATCTGCGGCCACACCAGCATCATGAACTGATACTACGGCAGAGATTAAGTGCGGCGGGGTGCTACGAAGAAGGTATAAGAGACTGGATGCGCTGGCACAGAGTCGGAGAAGGAGAAAACTGAGTTGGGGATTTGAAGACGGCGAAGCTGATGCCACATTCGTTGTATAGACATCTGCTTGGCGTGCAAGAAGCGACAACAAGCAGAGTCTTCACCAGTTCCTTCCCCATTACGCTGTAGGTATACCATTTTTTGAGGTCGATTGCGGTTGTCTGGAAAACCATGGGATAGGTCGGAAATATCTTCCAACAGTAAAACACCCAAACGTTATCCTTCACCAATCGGGGCGCCGAGGTCATCGGTAGAAGCCGAACGATTCACAGAGCAAGGGAGATGTCGCACAAGATCGTTTGATGGAGACGGGAGAGGCCACCAAGCTTCAATCTTTCTTCCACTGAACATGGAAGCCTATAGAGGCACCTTGAGCCTGTAGAAACCAAATTAACATCTTTAGTTGGTAGAAATGCTTCGCTATTCGCCCTTTACTGTACACTACGTGGTGGTAAATCTTTATTGGTTGTACAATGTCGCACAGGAGCGTGCGGAAGCATTCATAAATTTAACTACGGATGCGGGCGGCGGGTAGAAACCTGTCGCGCCTGTATTATTTGGAGACTAAACGCAAAACGGGTAGCGAAGTCGCGGAGCTCCTGTGGGGAGGAACCGCGACGGGAAGCAGCGAAGGAAGCAAGGCGGCGGGAAAAACCCTTGCCGTCGTCGCCCAAGGCGCCATAGATATCAATCCGACGGGGGAGAGGAGGATATCGTTTTGGTTGCAGTAAGTGCCGTAATGACGATGTTTCTCGCGCTCTTCGAGTGTTGCGGCAGCGCTTGCGGTAACCGTACTTTGGCGAATTGGCGGCGTGCGGAGGGGTGGGCAACAGTAACATCGGCCAGCGATATCGGTACTGTGAAGCCCGTATGCAGCGGGTATGTAAATGTCCATTCGTAGCGGGGGGACTCCGAATGTCCAGATGGGTTGGGAACCTGGTAGAGGAGCGGAAAGTTCGACGAGGGCGACGATCCCAACTTCCTTGCAGTAGCGAGCAAGAACGTTGCGGAGGATGTGATGACGATGAGTCATTCCGTCTTCGTATTTGCAGGTCAACGCGTGTTGACCACTTGGATCTAAGACGGGTGCGATGTCGGCCGAGCGGCGGAGCAGACCGGACCGCGAGTAAATCCAGGGAATAGCGCGATGCCGAGACGGAGAGCCAGAGCGACTTTCCACGTAGACGAGGACATGTACGTACCGCGGTGGGGTGAGGAAGCGAAGGGAAAACAGACGAGGCGGAGGACGTGCGCACGGAGAGGAGCCGTGCTCGGTCGTGGGCTGCCGCAGACGTGAACAACCTATCGGACTTCGATAGCATGAGTTCAGTTGTGATCGCAGACTGGAGCGATTCGCCGGGGACCGGCGGTGAACAACGCTCGAAAAGAGCCGTAGCTGTAAGCGACGAAGACAGCTGCGGGTGGCGGGAGGATAAGAGCGAGATGGCGGACCGAGGGATCTCTTCCAAGTGGCGGTCCTGGGAAAGAGTGAGCAGATCGGAGATAAGTGCAAAAAAATCAATTACAGATGCTGCGTAAGCACCTCGGTAATGTCTGAAGTTTGCAGGAGACCTAGACCGCCCATGGAGAAGGGGAGAGAGGCTTGGAGCCAGGCTCGCTCTGGACAGGGCAGCTGCATTGGTGGGAACGCTTCCCTCTGCTTCTGATCGAAGCTAGCGGCGAGTACCGCAGATTGAGTGGAGGAAGCGTACGTAGCAAGTGCATGACCTTGGAGCGTTCGCGCAGAAAGCGGTGTAAGTGGAAAACAAAATAGAGCATCATCCAAGTCTCGAAGGGATTGGAAGATGCGGTCAACTGCGTTTTGGCGGCCTGCGAAAAATTGGGAAGCAAAAGGGTCCGAGCCAATCGGGGATCCCAGCACGATGAAACCAGGGGGGGTTGAAAAGGGGCAAGGAAGTGCCAAAGGGGAGTGGGAAGGGGAGAAGCCGTAAACTTGGGTCTTGGCAAGGTTGAGCTGGAACCCTAGTGGACCTCCTTCAAGCTGGATGAAACGTAGGCAGCAGCGGCTTGGGACCGAGGAAAGAACAATTTACCGTCATCTGCGTACCAAGCGTTCATGGCAGGTGAGAACTCCTCCTGTAACGATAGCAAGAGAGGATGGAGAGCTTGGGCCAAGAGCAAGGGACCGAGGGGATCACCTTGCTGGGTGCCCTCTGAACTACGGACATAGTAGGTCCGAAAGCAAGCTCTGTAGGAGCATCGTAACAAGAGTGTATCCACCGTGCGAGGCCTAGGGCATGTGTCTGTACGGCTTCCAGAATGCGCTGGCGGGAGATGCAATTGAAAGCGTTGCAAGCATCGATCTGGACCAAGACGTGATTGTGGAACTCGGATCTCTGGGAAAGACGACGCACAGTACACTACAGCAGAATCCTCAATCATGATTTTAATACAAATTCATAGGAATCCCAACTTTTACAGTACTGTACTGTACCGTACAGTAATGATGTATTGACAAGCTCTTCCCCAAAACTCTCGTTTTCCATCTACCCAAAAGCCATTATCTTTTCTCTCCACGTCCTATGTGTGCCACCGCGATGCGACTTGCAGCACACGCTTCATTTGACCTTTTCTTGGATTTTGTCAATCGTCCCTCCCAGTCACCGATCTCGCGTCCCCGAATGCAAAATAATTAGGATAGGTAGATCCAAAAAAATAAAATAGTTTCAACTTGAATAAACAAATAAATGCCACAATTGGACTTAGAATGAATAATGAATAGAAAACCAAATTTAATTATATCTGATCGTGGGAATATTCGATTGCCCAAGGATGTAAAAATATTTCTAACAACCTAGTACTACATATACTCTACACCAGGGTACAACATTTTGGTAGACATGATTCAGGCTCAGCAATAGTTATTGCAGTATTTTCCAGGTAAGCACTCATCCAGATAATAATTTGTTGGCAGCATAAATGCAATAAATATAGCCTGTATAATATAAAAAACCAACTGTAGGACATAAAACTTATTACACACTGAGTTCAGCATAAAATAGGGTTAGTGTAAAATAGATAAAATTATTCCTTGATGATTGGCAATAAATATAAATTGTGGGCCTCAATAAAAATATTGCTCAACAATTCAGCATCACTGTAGGACACCGGGATAGAGATTAAAATATTTGGTCAATTTTCACACCCGACGCTTGCTCTACGCTCATCAACCTCCAGAGCTCCGATCCATCTCTCTCCACTGCGTTTGGCTTCCTTTGACGAACCGCCGAGGCCGCCAACGCCGCCAAATTCCCAGCCCAGATCGCCTCCGACTCTCCAAACTCCGCTTCGACGCCTATCCCACCCGACACGCTCCCTCCCCGTATCCCGCCGCTGCTCTTCGCTAGCCCGTGGTAAAGTAACCGTCCACCCGTCTCCCGATTCTAGGTCGTATCACAGCTGTCGTCCCCAAACCTGCTCCACCGATCCACCCGATGCTGCAGAGGAGCATAAACCGCATCTCCGCCCGGCCCGTCAACAACGAGCAAAAGGAGTTTGCCCTTGTCTCAACACCACGCGACCAGCGCCCACTCCGCAACGCCTCATCTATTTGTGAGGCCTTAGCCGCTGGGGGCTTCCTCGGCTTCATCACCGTTGTCGCCACCGCCGATTCGCATGCAACCTTCGTCTGGGCTGTCGCCGATTCCCTGCATAGGCAATCCGCCTATGACGCGTTCCGTGACCAGTTCGAATCCTCCCTTTCCCTATCACCGTTTCTCCCCCCAACAATCATCTCTCATTGCCATTCCATTGCTGATCCCTAGTCCCTGCCACCCACCCTCCATGCCGAAGTCGCTCGCCTTTCCAGCCGCGCCTGCGCTTAGAGGCCCAAGCAATACTTCATCGAAGTGCTGCGGTTCTCCATGTCGGACATCCTGGCCCGCTATCCCGAGCTCGCCCCGCCCGCCAATCCTGCCAGTCCCCCGCTGCCCAAACCGTCTCCCCCTCCCCTCCCCAAAACTCCGCTTCTGCCAAACGATTCCGTCCCTCTGGACCTGAACCAGACTCCAACATGGACACGGGTTCTCACCACCCGTGCCTTCCACCTCGAAGTAATGGTTGCCCAACCCGCCATTGTCTTTCCGCTCTTTTTCCCTACCCTTTCCTATCTTCCAAATTCCCTCTGCCTTCCTTTCCATTCACTGGTGGCTTTTCTTTGCAGGCGGTAAGTTGAGGCCTACTCTACACAGGCGCGCACTGAAATCCCCCACAAATCATGGCTCTGGCTAAACTGGTTCTACACAAGAACGGCCGAGGTGAACCCCGCAACCGGCTTCGCCCCAGCCTGGTCGCCTCCCTTAAGCGCAGAATCCGCCTAGCACACGGGGGACAGTGGTCCCGCCTCATTGATGAAGCTGCTGACGCCTTCGGCGCTGTTCTCCACCGCAAAGCAGTTCGTACCCGATCCCCACAGGACCGCAGCAAACGGGTATTGCTCTATGGCTCACCATACAAAGCCGCCCAAGCCCTCACTGCTGCGGCCCCACCAGTCCCGCCACCTTGGAAAATACCGATAAGCTCCGGTCCTTCCATCCCTTTCCTTCCCACCCCGCCAACCGAACCGACAGAGGTACCTTGCCCCGGTCGTGCACGTTCACCGAGGCCGAAGCCCGCCGCCAGCTGCGACGACTCCCGTACCACAGAAGCCCTGCTCCGGATGGACTCCGTCCCTCCATACACAAAGCTCTAGTACATGCCCCCGGCGGCGCTGAGCCCTCGAAATAGGCCCTTAAGTAGTTCACTGTTTTCATCAACACCCTGGTCGATGGGAATTGACCCACTGAGACTAGCGAGTACATCGCAAGTGCTACTCTATTGGGCCTGCGGAAAGATGACGCCTGTCGCACTCTGCGCCTGATCGCCATTGGCTTGCCAGCCGTCGAATTGCAGGGCACCTGATAATGAAACTAATTCGGGATGATAAAGAGTTGGCCAACTACTTGCAGCCCCATCAACTCTGTGTAGGCGTGCCGTGCGATATGGAAGCCGTTGTCCATGCCACTCGGGCATGCATACATGAACTGCAGAACAATGATACCACCAACGTGCTCATTCAGGTTGATGCCCGGAAAGCATTCAACTCAATTGAGCGTTTCGAAATTCTCTCTCAGGCTAACTACCGTATCCCCAGCCGCACGTTGGGTCCACTTCCTCTACGGGGCTCCTTTCCAACTCTTCTTCGACCGTCACCTTATATGGAGTCGGGCTGGCACGCAACAGGGCGACCCTCGGCATGTTTCTCTTCGCCATTTCCGTCCACTCCCTTGTGTTTCACATTACTGTGCCGGTATATACCCTTGTTGAGTCGACTGTGGTTGTCTGAAAAACCATGGGGTAGATCGGCTATATCTTCCAAGAGTAAAACACCCAAACCTTTTTCCCCTTTTCCGCTCCTTTTTGCAAGTACTGGCATCCAATTTTCCCGCCCTCCCCCTTCATATATGGTACGCGGGCGACGGAACCCTAATTGCTCCCATCTCAGAAGCCCACGCCGTCCTCCAGTACCTGCGCCTGACCTGATCGAACTTCGGCTTCCACGTTAATCTTAACCCTCAGAAAACATCAGCCTGGTGGCCCTCTCTCTCACCACACCCTCTCCCACATTACCTTCCAGGTGAAGTCGTCGCCTCTGATGCTATCAAAGTTCTTTGGAGCCTCATTGGCACCCCGAATTCATGCTCTTCTCTGGCCCTCAAAGCCTTGCAGAAGGCGGGTCACTCTGGATAATCCTCTCCGCCATGAAAAAGCCCCAGATCTCATACCATATTCTCCAATTCTTTGCCTTCTCATGTCTGGTTATGTACTTGTTGTGCTTCGCTCAATCCCGCCGCACATTACTTTACCACTTGCCAAAGCTTTTGACAAGGGGTTGCGAAGGGTTTTCGAGCAAATTCACCGGAGGATGCCTGCCATCGCGTGGCGACAAGCCACACTGCCCTTCCGCCACGGTGGCTTTGGGCTCACCCCACGCACTTCCATCAACGTCATCGCGTACGCGGTCTCAAATCTGAAGAACATGCCCGTCATTCGGCGACTCCTATCCACAGACTCCACGCATGTCCCCATGCTTCCGGCCCCATCCACCGACACCCTGACCACGATTCTTTGCGCCCCTGCAGAAATATGACTAGAGGCACTCTTGTCACGCTTCAGCCACCTCGACAACACCGCCGCTTGCTCCCTCCAGGAAGAAATCTCCAATCATCTCTACCTTTCCTGCCTCTCCCTGCTTCATGCATTGGTCCTTACGGGGGGAAGCTTTGGGTGTTTTAATGATTGAAAAATAAGGTCAGCTGTAATCCCAGATAACATTGGTATGGTCCTTACTGCCTCTTCTTCGCAGATTTTTACTCGGCTGGCCTCGACGGCCTCCTCGACAGCTTCATCCCCCTTTTCAACACTTCCGCTGCCGTCCACAGAGCTAGACACCTCACTGGAGATATGGCGCACAATGGTCGTACTTCGCTTAGGCAACTTAGAATTCTGCGGCCTCCGGCGCTTGTCTATCTGTCTAGAAGGTAACCACACTGTTACCCATCACCTCGATACCAAGGAACGTGGCCGTGAGGGCACTGGAGACGTAGGGAAAGGTTCTGGGGTTTTGATGCAAAGGCACGCCGCAGCAGCCGTCATGTCCAATGCGGCCTGCTTGATGGCGGGCCTGAAAGTAGCATTTTAGGGGGCGTAGTTCCTTCCCCATTACTGTGTCGGTATAACCTTTTTGAGTTGATTGTGGTTATGGGATAGACCGGATATATCTTCCAAGAGTAAAACACCCAAACCTTTCGCTATCAGGCTCTACCTGAAGAATTTTACCCACCCAATAATTTGTATTGGCTGGGTTTCAAGCATCATACTTAGATACAGCGGAAACTCTGCCGGGTTATGCAACCCGAAGAACTTGTGGAGTCTGAACGCAGTTTAACTATCACGGAAATAGAATCAAAAGCAGCCCACGAAGGGTCAAAGGAACGGTCTTCATCAGCGGAGATCGCGTCCTTTTAGGATCTGGGCCTGCATTTCCAGTTTAACCTGGCGAAGACAATCGCGAAGATATTGCAGCATCCGGACCTTTCCTTCAGAAAACAAAGGAATTAGCGCTGGCAGGCATCGCCCATGAGGATCCTTGCCTCATTCTGACATTTATTGAGGTTATCGAGGAGAATATTTCTGCAAACGTGACGTTAATCAAAGCAAAGAGGTTAGCTCACAGGTTTGAGGGCAATTTGATAGATTTATGTGCAGTCTAATCTTCGAAGATAGAGTGGAGGTTGCCGATACAGTACTCGATTCGAAATCATCGAGAGACAATCGGATCGCCCGGTTTTTGGCACCGTTGTACTCTATCGATATGATTGATACACTTCGCTGTAACTTGGAGTTGGGTTGATACATGACGATAATTTAACGATATTACTGGGGCTATTAAAAGCAGAATTAGCTACCTTGGAGGCAGTAGATGCTGAAACCGCTAGGACCAGAAAAAAAGACCCTGCATACTTTGCTATAGCATAGTAGCATAGCCCCAGCGCTTAGTGCCGTACTTAGTTAGCAGATTTATGGTAGACCTAACATTAACAGGTAAGAAACAGGTACGAGTTGAAAATCAAGCGTTGAGTGATGGATTGTTGTTCAGTCGAAGTGCTGGGGATCACGTTCTGTTTTTCTGTAAAGATCTAGTCTTACCTCTACTTTATTCTTCGAACTCCGATACAGAGTCTTCAATACTAAACTTTCGTAGTTCGATAAACCTACCTAACGTCAAAACTACGCCTCGATACGGCCTCTTTTGCCATGAAAGTGGCAGGAGGCGAATACAGGCCACAGAACCCATTAGATGCAGCCTATAGGTTCCATCACATCCACTAACTAGTTTGTTGTGAATCCAGAACCAGATAAATCTGCCCAACATCCCCAAATAGCCGACGTCAATTCAGAACACTTGAGTTGTTGCATCCTGTCCGCAGAGAGGTTTGCTATCGGTACCACAAACAGCACTGATAGATTACCACATCAAAACGAGCTGCAAAGCCAATCAATACGAAAGAGATAAAACATAAAACACAATTCAACGTCACAAAAGAAGACATGTCACCCTGAAAAGTATCAATTCCTAACACCCCGTAAGATATCATAACTTGAGGCGAGGGCCGCAGCATCACATTTCAACTTTACGACAATATCGACCTACTGAACTCAACTCGGGAAGCTTGCAATCCGAGAAGTTAGCCTTTTGCTACCGCTTTTCCCAACAGAGATTCGTAAGATGAGGCGCACAAAGTTCAGTGACAACCTCACCTGAAGAAGTCCAGAATCTAGTCGTGTGTGCAGTGTGAAAATGGAAAAATTATTGTAAGTGTTGGAAAACTATTTAATTTGTTTTCCACATAGGGGGAATGTTTGGGTGCTTTAATTTTTGAAAGATGTGATCAGTTGGGGCCCAGACCAGCCCTGATCAGTTGGGGCCCAGACTACATTGAATACAGTGATGAAAAACATGCCGCAGCGGCAGCGATATCCAATGCGGCGTGCCTGTTGGCCGGCCTCCAGCAAGTTTTCTAGTATTTTGACGGCTTCCTGCCGATCCTTTACATTGTAAGCCTTTACCAACATCACGACATCCTCAGAAAACAGCTAAACATATTTTTCATAGATTGAAAACACCCCAAATTTCCCCATTGTGATTAAAAAATGCTGAACAAAGTTTTATCAGAGGCCCACAGTTTTTATTTATTGTGAACCATCGAAAATAATTTTATCCATATTCACTGGTCCATGTTTTATACTGAATTACACGTGAAGCAATTTTGTTTCTGTCAGCTGGCTCGGTAATTCTACAGTTATAATTACAGGAATTATATTACCAGCAAATTTTTATGTTGATGAATGCTCACCTGGAGAATTATTCTATAGTTAATACTGAGCATGAATTTGGTCTACAAAAATTATTAAACTACTGGAATCATCCTTTTAGCTTTCTTCTCTGCTCTACAGTATAAGTAGTCTTAGAATTTTAGAAATTTTTAGCAAGCCTCGGGCCATCGAACTATCCTCTTCGATCAGCTATCAATAAAAATTTTCTTTTATTATTATTCTCAGTCCTACTTAGGGATTTATTATTCATTTATTTGAAATTATCTAATTTATATCTACACTCTAAGTAATTTTTTCATGTAGAGTCTTAAAATTGGAGGTTTTATGGAACTTGTTAGCATTCCACATCCGGTGAGGATAGGATTTTCTTGGGTTATATATGAGCACAGAATGATGACAACACAAGATGATGGTCTAGAGCAGGGCAGCAAGTGTAATGAGGATATGGCACATTGATATGACGCACTTTACAGTAATATCAGCTGTTTTGAGCCTTAACTTGAGCCACAAGTGATGAACCCTATATGAATCTGAACCCTAGTACTACTTCCACTTCATGAGTAAAACTGAGAAACGTCCTTTGACTATTCGAAATACTGGAAAATGAGAAAATGAAACCGACTATCATACACCTGTTCAGTTTTTCTTCAGAGGAAATAAATCCATGAGTTCTGGGAAAATGAGAAGTTATCAGTAGAAACGAAATAAAATTTAGTATTAAACTCCAGAAACGTAAAATTTTTTACAGGTGCTAAGTCAGTATAATCTGAGGAGATTATTCAGAGATCAACTCCACAGGCAGGCGGCGTGTGGACACCTGATGCTCCAAGAACACTATACTGTATCTGTCCAGCTCTCGTAAGTCTCGAGATATTATTGGACAGTCCTATAAAGCAATCATTTTAAGTTATACCAGAAATCATCTTTCTGCTTTGCCCTCAATTTGAACTGTCCTAATCACAAAATAATACTGGAAAAAATTAACTCTAGTTCTTTCCAATGGCCAATGGCAAAGAAGCGAAGGCGCCTAGTTTTTGTGCAATTGGTTTTTGAGACATTAAAAATTGCGTATATTTTCAATTGAGAGACAGGAGAGGAGCTCAAATTGATGCGTCAACTCTCGAGAGACATTTAA
Source organism: Kappaphycus alvarezii (assembly GCA_002205965.3). Taxonomy (NCBI): domain Eukaryota; phylum Rhodophyta; class Florideophyceae; order Gigartinales; family Solieriaceae; genus Kappaphycus; species Kappaphycus alvarezii. Next base: position 36,412 of record NADL03000142.1, read on the forward strand.
AATTTCAAATAAAGTTCCCCCTCTAGAAGATATGCTATTCAAGAAACTTTACCGAGCTATGCTGTTACTGTTTGATAATTTTCATATAATCTAATTTCCTTGTTTGCCCAAGATCGCGCAAAACCGACCGTAACAAGGCGGTGCAAATTTTTTTAGGGGTCATTGTTTTTCTTATATTAAGGATACTACCAGAATCATGTTATCTAGACGAAATTGACCTTATATTACACGGAAAGCAATGAAGAATCACGCAAGCAACATAGTAGTAAGTGGATTAAAACAAAATATTTGCAAAAAGTTCAACTTAGTTACAAGAGTGTTGACGAGAAGCAGAGAGTATCTGCAGGGATTTAAAGTCTCCATTGGATGGAGTAATGGTGGTGCTGTACAGAATTACGTTAGAGATCCTGTTACCATGTGTACTGTGACAAATAAGATCTGCACCGATTTTTGATGCTCAATCGTCCAGGATAGTCTTTATTTTTGTCATTCATTTTGAGCCATTCAATTTAATTCATTGGTCAACGTATTTTAGAAAACATTTCAGAGCTTCTACTTGTGCTCGATACCGGCCGCAATGTGGGTTCAAAAATTACTATATAATGGGCATCTTATGTACCAGCATCCGGCCAGAAGGGACCAGAGATACACCATTTAAAGTACCTTCGCCACCAAACACCAGTAGCGTACTAGCTTTGACCGAACCCTTCGTTGCACAGATAGCGTTTTTAGGTTGAAAGCTGTTGTGCGGGAGGAACCAATTGAAATTCTGCTAAACTTTATAGAAGTCAGGTGAAGTCTTTTCTTCTAACAATAATTGTTATTTTGCAGCTATTGTGACTAAACATGAAGATGGTTACGCTCAAACCGAGTAAGGTGTCAAACTTTTAGGGCAAGAGGGAATTACTTTCGGTTAAATATTGGTTGCATGAATCCCGTGAGCAAGTCGTTCTGTTTCAGATTGACAATCTGTAAGTGTTTGTATAAAACGGCAAGATACCTTATTCTTCTTCTTTTTTGATGGACGCAGCGGCTATTTGATGGTACACCAAAGTAGCAAGTAACCAGGTCTCTGTAATACAACGGGAGTTTGAGGGGCTTCGGAGAGCCGAATTTATCCCAATTGATAGTTTCAGGCGCAACCGGGGTAAGATCAAGGGAGTAAAGCAGAAATGTTCTGTCGCTGCCCGTGTTAATGAGTTGCGAACTGTGGGGATGAAGTTCCTGGATATGAAGGATGGTGAGAAGATCTACCGTTTCAGTTGTATTTTGAAGAAGATTTTTCGTCTTGAGGGCATGGAGGGTGATAAGTGAAATGTAGAGGCCGCCATTAAGCATGGAATGGATTTTTTAATGATTACTATCAAACTGGAATGTTCTCGAATGTATGAAATTTTGATCCTGCGGGAGGCTCCAGAACTACTGGTATAGCCTAATGGGGATAGATAATTTGAGGGACAATAGCAAAAAAGAAGAAGAGGTCCTGGAGAACTCTACTTGTTTCAGGTGTCATAAGGTCGATTAAAGACCATGGAAACATGAGCACTACAAGGCAAATGAAAATAAGAGAGGAAACAATAATTTATCTTTCGAAGAGCTGTTTTAAAATTTTTCCAAATGTAAGAAGAAGGAAAACACAAGGGTCAAACAAAGATAAAAGACGCTCAGGTTGGAGCTTTTGTGAAGAGTTATGTTAGAGGGAATGCCAATTGGAGCAATGGGACTTTGCCATGATGTTTAGTGCTGTCAGTATCACTGATGGCTGCTACATGAGCCTTTAGAACCTTGTATTTTGATACCTCTAGGGTCGCTTTTTCTACAACACCTTTGAATTCAGTACCGTTTGCCTACAATTTATGTCTGCTGATGTTGAGTGCATTTTATGTATGAACCCTGGTCTGATGCTTCTGCCTGTTTACCGGAAGCATCAACCAGTAGGTCATCCATCGATTACCTTTTGTGCTTTCAACACCCCAGAGAATCATTCTGTATTCATAAATGATCACAATCCTTGGTTGGACGTAGACCTGCAAGAGTAGAAATTCTTCACACCTTTGATGTTTAAGCAAGAAAAGACGTACTTGGACTCCCCTTATCGATATTTTCCCTGAGCTTGAACAGAGCTTGCAATGCGGAATGTCTCTCTTCCGTGATGAGGTAAGCGTCGAGGTCCTTTGATTGAAATGATGGCCATTTGATAGCATGCTATGTAGATTTTCCGTGGGCAGCGAGAACTGAAGAGCCAACTACAAAGGTTTGAGCTTCCTGAATCGCATTTTCTCTTTTCCTTCGACAACGCTTGGTAAAATCTTGAATCTTCTGTGGACAGCAGCGCAAACCCTTCACTATCTACATAGAATATATATATTTTCGCCACTTCTCCTTCTATAGTTTTTGCATCCTTGTCGTTCATGAGCTCAAGGTTGTTATTATTTTCAGGTATAGACGCAAGTTTGAAACTGTTTAAAACCTTAAATGCCTTGGTAAGATACTAATACAAATCAGATATGTATAATCCTGATTTCTATTTAGTAATTAGTGCAAATATGAGTATATTGAGAATACGAAATATTGTTAAAAGTTTTCCGCACATTGTGAACCACTCAATTCCTGTGGAACAGTGATTTTTGCAAAGTGGTTCAATTTTCTCTTTTTAGACATTCAAGATGATTTCAATCCTTTATTGGAATTCTTTTCAAATATAGCGGTTAAATAGTACCAAACTTGTAACCAAAAATTCACTCTACATTCGCGCGCGGTAACAAAAATAGACAGGAATTTTTGGACGGGAAATTCTGAAGTATAGAATAATATCACCGTCGTTTTTAATATTAGAGGGACTAATATTTCGTTATACTTTAGTAATTAACTGCTTATTTCGATTTAGATTTATCAAAAAAAAGTTAGATGTAGAAATTGAAAATCACGATCAGTTCTAAACCATATCTTTTGCGAACTACATATGTGAGAAAAGATCGCAACCCATTAGCTAGAGTGCAATAGTCGCCCGATAATCTTACTAGATGCGCCACTCCGGACCACCGATAAATTTTATTAGAAAAAACTCAAGAACTAATGGGAAAAACTTAAGTAAATATAGTGTTGACTATGATAGTACGTTGATGACATTGGAAATTTAGTTTCTTTAATAATGAAGCCCAAAGTGAATGTCTTATTAACGTTTGCTGTGTTTTAAGACCTTAAGCATGCATCATGTCTATGGCTTACGAAAAGTGTCAGCGCCATACTGAAAGCAGAAAAATGCATCCCATATATTTTTGGGAACAAATGGAAATTTAAAAATGACAATACATGGGTTTGGCTAGAGATCCCATGTCTACATCCCTCCTTCCTTCCATAAAGCCTTTGAAACTTCAACCACGTGCCTCTTGTTGTTTTTTTTCTGCACCCGTTCTTATGCCAGACGAAAAAAGAAGACCTCAAGCTTCCCGCAAAGAGCCTTCTCGAAGTTACTTCTTAGGGAAGAAACTACATTTCTGTCTTTTTCCTTCACGCGCATATTTTCCGTAGCCGCTCAGTTATAGTCGTCCGCAATCCAAGCTCAACCTTGCTAGCATAGGATTTATCGCCATCATCCTGAATTTATTTCTTGAAATCTTTCGCAAGGTAATCCGGAGGATTCCATTAACTCAGGAACTGGTCGGGACTACTCTCATGCTCTTCCAGATGAGGTGAAATGTGAGGTCAACACAGCAGCCAAGTGAACGAGGGGTATAAAGAGGGAATGGATTATAAAACCTAAGTGAAATGCGTACATCCAAAATAGATAATTCCAAATAAATGAATAGTATAATTACCTGAGTAGAACTGAGAAAAATAATAAATTGAAAATCAATATTTGTTGATGGCTGATCGACGGGATAGCTAGATGGCCCGAGGCTTGCTAAATTTTTCCCACAGCATAAGACTATTTATACTGTAGATCATAGTAGAAGAGCTACAAAGATGGTTCCATTAGTATAGCAATTTTTGTAGACCAAATTCAAGCTCAATAATAATTATAAATTATTCTCCGGGTGAGCCTTAATCCAAATAATCATTTGCTCGCAATATGATTCCAGTATTTATAACTGTAGAAATTTGAAACCGACTGTCAGGCATATAATTCGCCTCTAGTGTAATATACAGTAGTATATTACATGGGCCAGTGAAAATGGATAAAATTTAATTTCAATGATTCACAATAAATAAATAAACATTGACACTCTGGTAGACTTTTTTTTGGGTGTTGCATTCGACAGCAATGATTTTTACATTGATTCGACCATCAGTGCATGTATTTATTATGAAATGCAGATTTGCAACTCCAAATGGGTCCCAGCCAATCCATACATCTCAACAAAGACCCCATTTTGTCCAATAAATAGAAACTGCATGCCTCTGATAAAATATTGTTCCACAATATTTTCATCACTGCATTCGCTATGAAAAATTAATTTCAGGACTGGATTCGGAGGACTGCTCTGAAGACATGGTTGCGAGGGGGGAGACTAAACACGGAATGGTGAGGGATGGGGCATGGATCGCGAACTTGCTGCGCGCTCTGGTCCTGACATGCGGACGGAGATATAGTGCATGGACATGCGAACGAAACAAGTGTCGAGGGTAGCGGGTACAAACGGGGTGACGGGTACGACACTGGCAATATTAGAATCTGTGGATGGACTAATATTTTTTATCTTCTGTGTACACCCGTGTCTGTCAATTTGAAATCAGGAAGGGCCGCGTTTATGCTCAGATTTAGTGAAGCTGTATCACTTGTGGGCCAAGTTCCGCGCCCACTACATGTAGTATTGATGTGATTCACTGTGCCAATTGTAAATTTATGTTTCACTGTAATGCGACTTGTCAAATTTAGTAATGCGAAAATTTTTCAAAAAAGCTTTGCGATTTGCAAATCAAACATTGCAAACAAGGGTGAAAATTAGCTTAATTAATACTTGGAACATAGTTTCATTTGCAAACAAAGTGTGGGGTCGCTTCTAACCGCCGCTAGTGCCTATCCCTCATAGATTTGTCCACATATGAGGCACAATATGTCTTCATATGAGGAAAAACCTCTTCATCATACAAAAATGTACATTAACCAAACTATTTTGTGGCCCGTAAATATTTACTAAAAATATACTCCAAAAACATATAATTACAGTAATGAGTTTCTCAGTGGCTTCAACTGTACTCCGCCCCGGCTAAAGCATTCACCTGCTGTTGCGATTATGCCCATAAATCACCAAATACCCTGACAGTATCCCTCCGGTAACCTGTACCAAGGATTTACACTGTAAGAAGACATCATTGCAACTCGTGCACTGTACTCACGCACCAGTGCAAAAGCATAATATCATACCTCTTTGTACCTAGCCAATGACATGGATCCATCATGGCTATCTCGCGTGGTTCTCGAAACATTTCGCACCCACCAATCAGCAACCACTTTATGCCTCCTTGCCAATTGGACCAATGGTACCTTGCCATGATATTTGTTGCTGTCTGTTATACTGATAGACCTTCAGAACCTTGTAGTTTGATACCTCTGGGTCGCATTTTCTAGAATACCTTTGAATTCAGTACCGTTTAGTTACAATTTATCTCTGCTGGTGTTGAGTACTTTTTCTATATAAACCCTGGTCTGATGTCCGGCATGATTACTGGAAGCATCAACCAACAGTTCAACCATCGATTACCTTTTGTGCGCTCAACACCCCACCTGCCCGACAAAATATGGCATATTGGCGCTTATCAACACCAGTAAAGTACTTCGTATCCTGACTAGCGCTTAAATCACCCAAAAGTTGGTTTTTATCGAGCTTCACTACTGTTCACAATATGGTTACCAAAAAAGACAGAAAAATATTATTCTTTCTTAAAAAAGTAGCCCGAAACATTGTTCTCATATGAGGGTAATGTTCCATATTAACACTTTTTGCTCCAAATGTGGAGCAAATGATTCTTTTTTGGCCGCCTTTCAGCTTTCAGAATGTCTGCAGCAACGCTTTTGAGCTTTTTGTGGCCTCAGTTGGTAGCGCTGCCTTCACAAGGTCGTTTCTGCGAAGCGAGGTACATGGGCGACACCGTAAGGCTATCGTTACTGTGCAGGTCTGGGACCCCCGCGCTCGTTTCCACATACACTGCCCATCTGCCCATGTCATGGTATTTGCACTTTTCGGCTTGCTGATCCTCAACACACCGCTGAGCCTGTAGCTAATTTTGACCCTCTGTAGCCATCCTCCTATGCCGCGCTCCAATTAATCCCTCAAGGATGACGTCTGGGAACGAGAGTGTATCCTTCTCCGTCTTGGCCGGCATTGATTTTCCATGATCGGTCCCTCCCTGAACGGCGCTGTCGATGCCATTATTCTGGACGCTGCCCTGCTTGCTTACGCACGGCCGCTCACTCTACTCACCGCTACGTCTTCGACTTGGGAAACGCGCTAGTGGCAATAGATACTTCCTGGTAAACCACACACGATCGCCTCTGCTCAACGTTTTCTGTCATATCCAAGGCGATCCGTTCGTCACCGATCTAGACGCATTTGACCTCGCCTCCTGATAGCTTTAAATATTCGGAAGAAGAGATACCCAGAGTCAATTACCGCAAGAACTAGTTGTTGCAAGCGAAAAAAGTGCTACCGTGATATAGTTGATCGAACCTAAAGAGGTTGGTAAGTACAACAAACGGGGTTAAAAGTTAGTACGGAAGGGGCAGGGTCTAAGGGTCTACAACCTATGCTCTGTGACCAACGTAAAATAGAGTTTATTAGGCCTGATGTTGACTCTCAACTTCCAAACTATCTGGGACTGACTTGAAGTTGTCTGCAAACTTGCTTAACCTCTCCAAGAGGAAGCAATTTTCTCAGCTTAAATAACCTTTTTGGCTAACCATAAAGTCTCAAAAAACCGTACCAAGTACCATAAAATGCGTTAAAGGGAATAGTATTAACGAGAGAGACTAGTAGAATATATTTCTTCAAGGTAAACCTCTAGGTGCCCTACCCATTCCCACCACTCATCCGCCAGGTGTGTTGATGCGGCCATTATGTATGTTTTCCAGATTCATTCTTGATACCACGCAGAACCTTGAAGTGCACTGAAATCTACTAATACCAGCGTCTCATTAACAAAAAAAATCAACCCATGAATTTGCCAAACTCATCCAAATTAAAATATCTCTCAAATTCAGATGCTGTAAAATTAGCTTGCCAATTCAGATACTGTATCCAAGATAGGTCCTCTTCTAGATTTTTTGAGCAGTAGCAAGTTTAGTGCATATCAATATTCATGTAAAGGCACGCTGCAACCACTGCAATATCAAATGCAGTCTGTCTGCTAGCTGGCCTCGAGCCAGCCTTCTAACGACCTTGAATCGTTTTAATACCGCTTCCTCTTTTCCCCATGCCGAAGATTTGTACCAAATTATTTGATGCGCTTTGGACATCAGACTAACCTATATTTAAATGGGGTAGGGATGATGTGGTAGTTTACTTCGTCGTGTGACACTTCTAGCGGGTGGGAATCTGAACGGAGATTGGAGAGAAGGAAAGGAGAAAACAGAAATGGGTCTGTAATTCCGCGATTCTGTGATTACATCGAATGGTGAAGGTAGGCGAAAACTCCGATCCCCTTTTTACGGCACACCCGAGACATGTGGATTGAGATTTCGAAGAAAAAATTGAGTAACTCAGCTAATGGATCAAATAGTGAAGTTTATGGAAATCCTGAATCACGTCAACCGCAGACTTTTAATGGATATATGGTAGTAGGGACACACTGAACCATACTCTCTTGTATCGGCGTACCACCGTGGCGAAGCCATTGAAAAACTGGAACGGAACTAGTCTCATACTACTGACACTAGCACAGCTCGAAAGGGGGCTAAAAATGACGAATAAAAGGATAATGTAGCCGTCGAATGGCCTAACTGGTCTTACGCAAAAAGGATACTAAAGACAGGTGAATTATACGTGACTGAAAGCAGAAATACTTAACTTAATATAACTGACCCACGAGCATACGAGTATTTAAATAGTCCAGAGTCAAGGAGTGGAAAACTGCCGACAAATCGGTAATGGGCTCCCTGGAAAACCGTGATGCAAGGGAATTGATAAAAGCCACCAATGAATTCAAGTTCATTTCCAAAAATCTGGTTCTTACGCAGAGAAGCGAAATACTCATGGATTTATTGAACGCTATAAAGCGAAAAAAGTGATAAGCTGACGACTGTAAGGAAACATTAAGCAAACTGCTGCATGTTCAATCCAATTGAATCAACGCGTAATGCACTGGCGGATGTGCTCTATGGCAAGGTTTTTGTAATCCGTGAGATGGATAATTCGCACTGCCTTCCTTTATGGACCCGTAGAAATTCAAATCACGTCATTGCAGGGATTTGGACTTAGACAAGGATCAGAGAAGATTCCGAGGCCTCTTCAGACCTTATATGTGCTTAAGCAAACACGTATAGTAGCCAGGGCGGGATAAATTTCTGATTTTTAGCAAAATCACTGTCCGCGAATCCTCAAATGTGAACTGCGTTCGGGATCGATGTTGCTCTGAATGGCTTCCCTATCAACGTGCTTGCGTGCGTGTCGAACTGTACTTTGATGTTTTTTTGGAAGAAGTTGGGTTTCAGAGAGAAGCGCTGATAAACTATAAAGAACACTTGCATATGCGGAGTAGGATGATACTTTATTTTGATTTACGTAGTAGTCACTGTAAGCTAACCATTTTGCGAATACCATATTACTTCTTCAAGCGGGATGCTGAAATTAGTTCCGGATGGCATGAGTACATAAGTTGGGATACGATCATTTGAAATTGAAAACGATCTGGTCATGAAACCGATAATGTTTACACTGAGAACTTTTCAGATTCCAGAATGAATTGTTCAGTTTCTTTTTATAGCTATCAGCAAGTTATATTGACCCACTCTTAAAAGCTGATCGCAGAAAGTCATATTCCTTGGTAAAATCAGACATACCGTAGAAGAATTGTAAATGGGGGATATAATGTGCATCGAAGATTTCATGCTGATCTCAAGGCACTTAATTTCGATTTTAGTATTGCCACATTGGTGGCTCGGAAGGGTATCGAACCAAAAAAATACTCATTGAGAAAATAGCCTGATATTGAAATAATGATTGAATGAATAGGCGAATGGCCGAAAAGACGAAACAAAATGCGTATTTTTAGGTTCTGGATATGTTATGTATCACAATTAAAAATGACGTAAATTGTTGAAACCATATGGAATTCCGAAGAAAGGCATTAATAGACGGTTAAATTTCCACTTGAGTTTGATTAAAGTTCATAATTATGAATATTGTTCTGAAAGTTGAAATAAACTAGTAAAATTCGAAGAAAAGGGAAACTGCAACAAATTCTTCTTGCTCTAGACATGTTTGGAGGTTTATTAAAAGCTCTAGAATATCTTTAAATTATTATACACTCAATTTTAAATGAAAGACGCTTGTTCTGTGATACTCTAAGGAAGAAGCTTGTAATTCATGCCGTTGAATACCCGAGGGCTTCGGTTTGAGTCTTAAATAATACTGAAACTAAGGATTTTAGTGTATGAGACAGCCAGGATGGATGAAAATCCTGGAACTACTTCAAGTTTTCACGATTAAGGTTGAATTAATGATATAAAAAAGGAACGAGCCAAAGAGATAACATGTAACAAGTGGAAAAATGAATCTTCAGATAAATGTCAGAAAACCTTTGCTTGTCAATCTCTACAATACTTGTCCATAGTCGTATAAATCTTGCAGTAGATATATTTGAGGCACAAGGTTTACTATTTATCAATACTTTACATGTAAAAGTACAGTTTATGGTGTACCAATTCTTGAAAAGAATTTTTCGAATAGTTTGAAATAGAATATTGCAAATGGAAGCACTTTGTAGTCAAAATTACTATGATATTCCACTATGTTTGTTTTTAATAGGTACATTCATATAAGATATAGTATTTGTAATGCTAAAGGACGGAAAACTTAAAGCGGAGTGGGGAGATGAGAAAAGAATCCATATGTATCCGAGCTATTTGCATAACTTGAGAAAAATTCGGAAATATCAGTAGTTAACATGAGCTGCAAGAAATGATAGGGTTAAAATATATAAAAACAATTCTTAAATTCAGGTCCAAAAGTGAATAACTGTTATATGTCATCTCAAGGTTCCTATATATTAAATAATTGCCTTGTCTCGAACGTAATGTAAATCTTAAATGTATATTTTCACAAGTAAGGCTTTTTATAATATCAAATTTTCAAGCCAATCTCCTGGCTCAAAAAGTTTATGATAGAATGTATGAAAACTTAAAAACAAGATAAAAACATTTTCTCTCGTATTTTGATTTCCTTTCGGATGGAAGAAGTTAAATATATTTCTAATTCGAGGTGATAATACGAAATGATGTTTTTTTCTGGTGTTACAATATAACAGTTTTCATTTGGAACTCCTTGCTTAAAAGCTGACTTAAAAGCTTGTGATTTATAAAAATTCATAGGATATTTGGCAGTACGTAGTTTTTGGGGAGAAACTTGCCTTTCATATACACCCTCTGCCTATGTTGGGGTAGCTAAGTCGAAATTTGCCCGGTCAGTATCTTTTAATATTGTTTTAAACTTGGAAATATGTTATTTCAGTGAGTATTATCTTGATAATATTCACTTTCCAGTTTTAATAAAAGCTTTTTTGTCAAAAAAATCTATACTAGAACTGGTTCAAAAAATTAAGTAGCTAAATATTCTTATTGTATCTCAATTTGTCAGAAAAGTTCCAGCGGGGTATTCAACCATCTCTGGGGCAACCTTGTGGCTTACTGAAAATTTCTAAACTTTTTCAGTGAAATTTCTTTTCAAGTCAAACGATATTGACTGCTAAAAATATAAATATTTAAAAAAAGCATAATGATTTACAGTATCGAAATTTGGTGATATTATTACTATTTTAAACATTTAATCCGGCAATCATTGAGCCGCTGATACATCGCAGGTGGTTTCATTGACTGTAGAGATAAATTCCTCGCAACTTCTGAAACAAACCGATTCACTCCCACATCAAACCTCCCACATCCGTAACGCTCCCTTTCACTTCTCTTTTAGGGCTACAAATCTGCAAAATTGTTCTTTATTACAATTGGTTCGCCTGAAATTTGTTGAAGGTTCTTCTCAAAGACGTAACTACTTATTTAACTTCAATTGCTTGTAATATGTGATATCTAGACTGTATATGAACTATTAAGCTTCTTGACATAAGAATTCAATGATGGTTGTTTATAGCTGAAACCTATTTGAAGAAGCAATAAATAACACGCGTCTCTGGCTTAATTTCTTCGTACAAATTTTTACTTTGATTAGATGTGAATCATGCAGGATAATTTTTTATGACTCTGAAATTGATGATTAAGCAGGACGTGAAAATCGAGGTGTGATTAGACACCGGGGGATACTGAAACCTGATATTTTAGTGAAAGCGAAAAAAAGGAAAAATAACAAATATAGTCATATCGAGCTGCAGTTTGACGGAAACAGTCATCAGATTCTGTCAGGAAGAAATTCATGTCCATTAAATAAAGATAGACTATAAAATATTTTTTCAGTAGAAAACGGGTCTTAGAACCAGCAGAGATTGAGGCGACTAGGAAAACAGCAGAAATGAAAAAACATAATAACTCTGGAATACGGAATATTTCAAATCCCAAAACGGTTACTCAAATAGAGATGCATGTTCATTAATGTCAACAGTACGGACGAAATACATATCAATGTTTCAGCGTAAATTTCATGTCGAATTGTAACCCTCAGATTTCTGGGTTATTTTCGGAACAATATTAGGCGCCTCGTTTTCCAGTGAATAAAATAGTATGATTTGATCTATTTGATTAGCTATGGGTGGAACGAAAGTTGAAGCTCCGGCGTAATTGTATTCTAATCATGTCATAAGGTCTACAGTAAGAATAAAAAGAGAAAATTCCCTGCTTAAACATGTATGCTTCCTAAGTAAACATGCGGGTGTAGTTGCGAGTGCCTATCAACTTTTTCTTACGTTGAAAGAGCATGGGCCTCACCGCAGTGAACATTTCGAGCGCTTATCTGACATATAAAAATAAAAGGAATGGCTGAGCCTTTTGCATCATTTCTAAAAAAAGCAGTTCGAATAACCGGAGCAAAAAAGCATTTATTTTTCTAGGGACCCACAAAGCAATGCTAGTATTACAACACATCTTTATATGTATCTAAAACATTTTTGGTACAAGATTTGAGGGAAATAAATGAAATTATATCTTTCATTATCACATCCTACTAGCTCAAGTATGGTTGACTAGATCTTTATCGAAAAGTTCATGATACGAAATATATTATCTGTATATGTTCCGACACATATGATAGAAAAAATCTCTGAACGAAGGAACGATAAAAAACCCGCCATAGTGTTTCTTTTAATATTCAGTAACATTCAAATCAGGTTCTCATACCAAAATAAAATTTATTCGTCATTTTGTGTCCCCCGGAGATCTGGAATAGAATGAAACTAGCCCTTTTGGATCTTTTTCTTTTATACCTGTCTTACCGACGATAAAGTTTCATTAAATGTCCTCGCTGTCATAAATGCCCCATATATTTTGGTAATTTAACTCCGCAGAAACATCTGTTGGCCTTCAAATACTTCGTATTTTTTCAATCAGTTCTTTCACATACTCGTAGTATGCATAGAGAAAACAAATAGCGTTTATTGAAAAGAATTTGTCCTTCGTTAAGTTTGCCACCCGGGGCATTGAAATTTACAAATCATTTGCTTAATCATAAAAAGTAACCCTAAAGAAAGTTCAGGATATAGATGGAATTTTAAAAAATTGACTAAGGTTGTTCTCCGCAACAATTACTACCACGCCCGAGATAATGAAAAATGGGTTTCTGAAACCATGATATTTGCTCAAGGATTGAATCGCGTCCCATGTATATTTAGGTTTTTATCGTAGCAATCGAAACATTACGCCTTTAAATTTCCATTAGATGTTGCCCAAGTCGATACGTTACCTTGCTTCTTTCTGCTTCACTCATCTCCGCCTCTCGCTCTGCTGTTCTCAAAAAGATCAATTGCAAATCTTTTTTCATTTCTGTTATGACAGCTATGTTTGAAAATACTTCTCATTACTTTCGTACGAGCTACTCTATCCTCATCGGCCAGGGAACCAGGAAAAAAGTTCTTCATCCTGTGAATGATAAAATTCTTCACTTCGCTACTTATCTCCGTGACAATTGACACTTCGAAAAACTCAATTAATCCCGATAAGGTACGCCATAACTAAACCAGCTACACGATGTAACAATCTTAAAAAACATCTGCACCAATAAAAACCTTTCCAAAGAAATATTTTTCTCTCCAATGCCAACAATTCTTGCCACCAAATCTCCATTTCGTCCCCTTTTATCCATTCCCTACCCTTATCAAATTCTTCATTTCAGATAATTATCTCTACATCACTATTATCTCTACAATTTTCTACTACATATCAAAGGGTTCCATTCGAACTACTTCTATTACGGGTTTATATTTTTTTCTAGATCTTATTCCCTTTCCGTGATACATATGAAATGACCACCCGTCACAATTTTTCGCTACCAGAACTTAGTTCTTGGAGTCTCTCCTCAGAATGTTTCCCTGACATAAACAATTCATTCCAAGATTTCCCGCTTTTGAATGGAATAGTTGAATATCTCCACCAGATTAAGACTGAAATATCATAAGATTTCTAACTTTTAGAGGTTTCCTACTTTTTCTGCACAACCAACACTGTCCCCACAATTTATAGCGTGCAGAATACCTATGCCGCCGAGCTCTTTCAATTATCAGAGAAATTTTTGCAATTTTCTAAATCTTAGATCCCTTCTTTTTAGTAGCTAGGCTGCGATCCAAATCTTCCGTGCCTAAAATTGTCTTTTTTCTTCATCAAACCCGTTTTGAATAAAATTTTTTCAGTGAGATTATTATCACGTCCATGACTCACTCAACTTAGACACAAAAGCCTTTTCAAATATATTTTAGAACCATAAAATCCTTTAATTTTCTATTACAAATAACGTATGCTGTTCTTTCTCCAAAATAATCAGCATTTTTCTTTTTCGGGAGTGTCATTCGTGTAATATCATTTCAGGGTGTGGAACTTATTTATGTAGTATTTTATTTCAGGCTGCAGAACTGTTAACTTTCTATCTTCCTTTAGTTTCTTCCGAATCAATTTCTTCTAGCCCCGAGATTTGGCTCCGTGGATTTTTTCGAGGGCTTTGTTTGCAGGCTTATAATCCGTTGAGATAACTACATAAAAATTGTTGGTATGAACCAGAAAAATCCTATATGATACCCTCCCATAATATTGACATGATTTTGATGATTATTCCTTTTGTTTCTATAGAGGTGAAATTTAGGCAAAAACATCATCAAGAATTGTTCAAACATTTCTGCCAATCTTTTGAATATTGACAGAGCAATTTTTGCACTTTGATGAAGCGAAAAATAATGGTGTTTGAACTTTTTAGCCATGTTCGGTGATTCTAGAGGAAATGTTTTGACGACGGTTTTTTCGGAGAGGAAATTATGTGAAATATAGTTATTTGAACGATAATTCCATGTTTTCTGCTAATATACATGGATTAGCTAGGGAAATAGTGATTTTATTTGAAAACAAATTCGACATGTTTGGATGAAACATGTTTACACTTTTCTCAAATTTTTACTAAATTAATGATATCGTACCTGTACTTTGATACACGCCTTACCTGTATTCTTCAGCCATAGTCTGGTATTGGAATAGTAATTTTCTGAAAATTTTCATAATTTTTCGAAATTCTTTAGGAGAAATATTGGGCCAAAACATTCGCTGTAAACTTAAATTTTAACTTTCGATATAATATCTCCATGAACAGTTATATCTCTTGGAAAGCTCAAGACTTCAACTGAAATGTCTCATACTGCAGTTGCGAAGAATTATTACTCTAGAGAGGCCACAATCCGTTTGCCGCAGAAATTATTTTTGCCTAAATCTTATATTATCTCCTAATATGGTATTTTTGTCCTCTTAATCATCATAATTTCCATTAACAAATCTTTGCAAAATTTTTTCCATTAAAAGGCACTTTAAGTTTAATCATCAGGCCCTATGTAATTGAGTAAAAAACAATATTTCATGAGGGCATCAAACTTCTGGACGTCGTTCAAGAGTTATCAGGCGTCTTATGTGGAATCACATTGGGATTTCGGCAGTAAACCACTGTGTCCCAATATTCTAATTTTCCCTCCTTATCTCATATTGTTATAACTCCAGTTATTAGTACTTTTGGTAACCGAAATTCAGGGAATTTTTCCGTTATATTTTTTGCTTAATTTAATTGGGAAGGATTAATAAGGTTCAATGAAAGACAATATTTAGTAAAGAGGTAGAATTCTCGACAATGACTAGAGTTATGAGGCGTCTTATGTGTAATTTTAGGTTTCAATTAGTGAATGGAATACAGCAAATATTGTAAAAATTTAAAATCAGTTATTCACACCCAGTTACTCTTAAATGTCTTAGTGATATTTTAAATACTGGCACGGTCACCAGAATTATTTACAAAATTTTCCACACGATCTTTTCATCAACCCGAGTTGTTCCTTGAGTCATGTTATTTCGATCCTTTTTAGGGAAATTTTTCTTTTTTCTCGCAATCTAATATTTTGGCGATGTAAATACATTACGTCTGGAATCTACCCCTCACAAGAAAATATATTCCCTTTCTATGAAATAATTTTCGAGTTATTTTAAAACGTTTCAATTATTCGAAAGCCGTGATTTGAGTACCGTATATATAATGTTGTTTAATAATATTAAATTTCTTTCAAATTCTTTCCCTTGACATCGGTGCCAAGTCAAATTTGTTTCGGAGCAAGTCTTCAGCGCAATGGATTTCTGACTTAAGTGATTGATTCATCCTTAAAAGCAAAGTAAAAACTCATATCCCTTTTTCACAGTAAAAATAGTTAGTAGAGTGAAAGCGGGCAATATTAATACCAAATTATGTTCAAGAATTTTGTCATATCCATTATCTTCATAACAAAGATGCCATTGATTCAGGAATTATTAGCAAAAATGATATTGATGATTGAAAATCATGCAAAATCTATAGTGTTGTTCAATCAATAAGAATCAATTCCAGATCAACTTTCTGAAACTGAGATTTTGGTACAGATACCGACACATAGAATGAATTGGATTTTAACCGAATTCGTTTACAGTTTCAGGAATTTTATTGTATTTCATACCGAATAGCATTCTACCATTGAGTTTCAACCCTCATAAATCATCATAAAATTTTTACGTTGTTATAGAGAGGAGCACGAAGATCAAAAAAATTTATCTTACATGTACAACAGCCAAGATTGACACGGCCCGATATCGTTCAGAATTTTAAAAGTACTGAAATCAAATAACTATGGAGTTCGAATTTTGGTTATAAACATTCCGAATAGAAAATAAACATAGATATCCTTCAACACTTAGGAATACTTTCAGCATAGAAAGGCATCCGGACTGTCATGAACTATGAATAAATATCGAATATTTATAACCAGGAAGATGTCGGTATTAATTCTGGTCCATAGAAAATTGTTAAGGGGTTAAGTTTGGGGTGATTTAATGTTTGTAAGATACGGTCGTTTGTAGTCCGGCATGTCCACAGGTGACCAGTAATTCCTCTTAAATTTCCCTGAAAAGCTTTCTGAAGGCCGTCCAGCAGAAAATCCGCGTTAAACATTACGACCGCGGCAGCGTGCCTCTGAGTAAGTACTACAATAAATATAATGAGCATTGAAGTAAAATTCATTTTGATGTTGATGGGACCCATTGTGACAAGCCAGAAAGGGCTATAATGAGGCTTTTAATTCGAATGCTCAAAAAAACTATTGACTATGGAATCTTTAAATTTCTCACTGAAGGTATCCAGTAGAAGCATTGACTAATTCTTCTTTTATGGAAAAATGTTTGGTGGGAAAGGCAGAAAGTATCCAAAAAGAGTCAATCCATAATATTTTTTACGATCTAGAAACACCTTTCAAGTATATTTCAATGCACCATATAATGTTTAGTAAAAAACAAAAACTACAGGCTTATGAATATTTGCGAGTCGATATAACAGGTATGTACATCTTCCAGTATAAAAAAAACTTATTGTCTTTATCAATATGGAGGGAAAGCAGATTTTGGAAACGTAAAAAGGGACAAAAAACTTTTGACTAACGGTGATAATAGGATGAGATGATATGTTTGTTGGTGAACTTTCAGGTAGAATGCCAAAGAATTTGGTAATGCTTTATTTATATATAACGATCGATAAAATTTTATGAAGTAGATGAATGTCGAAAGTCCAAAAATACACAAGTTCTAAGTTTACGATTATCTTTATTCTAAATCCAAATATCTTACTCTAAATGCACTCTGTAGCTAATCTGAATTGTAAAATTACATAAAATGAATAAAGTGAAAGCAGAAGAGTATTTTTAATTTTTGAATGAAAAGAGATCTTTTCAAGTTCATACCCAAACCAATACCATTAAAATCCTGTTAAAATATGTTGTCAAGACTTTCTTGAAATCGTAACCATATGAAATGTGCTGGTAGTTTCAATTTTTTTCTATGCAGAAAATACTTTATTTCGAAGTAGCTCTTGTGGTCTTTCATACATCGCAGTTAAATTTGAGTGACCGCTTTTCAACTTTTTTTCGATCTATACAAAGTCGAAACTGAGCTGGGGAGTAAGAATGTACGTGGTGTAACGCTAATTATCATTAATATGAGTTAAATGGAGTGAAAAGAACAAAACGATGTCTTAGATAATGTATAATTCTTAGCTAAACTGAAATTGTCGACACATTTTGTTGGCAAGCGAATTGATCAGTAAGATAAAATTTTTGCTGATTTCTCAATTGATTGATTTAATTCAAGTTCCAGAAACCCTAAAGTGTTTTTTGATCAATATGCTACTAATTTTCTAGCTCTAACGTTTTAATTTTATGAAACACAGCCAAAAAAATATTTTTCAATGACGGAAATGAGCTAAAATAAAATCAAGAGGGACGGATATCCCTTTTAATCATGTTAAAAAGTTGCACATCTTTCGCTATATTTACAGGTGAAGCCAGCCCCAGAATGTAGCTGTTTCATATTAGTTTGATATGATAATGAGTAACTGTCACATTTTCGCAGAGTTAATATTGTTTACTACCAGGTCTCACTACATGATTTTCTTAATATACAAGATCTCTCCGACTCTTCTTTGGCTCTTCGAAAAAATTCAGGTATGAATGCAAGTATAAATCAAAGACTATGGGTACTACTTCTGATAATCGCAGATGTATATTCTAGTTTCAAATTTTCTTTGCATATATGTACTTTGCGGCGTAAAAAATCCTTTTTCAGATATTTCCATTCCTAAATTTCTTTTCTGCTCGACTTTAAATATCTATAGAATTTCATGATTGAAATAAAAGCTACTATACGTAACCTAGGAAATAGCCCTTTTTTCCAAAAGTAAAACTACCCAATTTTTTAAATCTTATATTTAGGCTGCGTGTACTGGAAAATAGTGTTTGCAGTTCTATTTCTGGAATGATTCTGTGTGGAATGAATGCTGCTTTCCTACTTTTTTTGTATAAAATTGTGATTTTGTAAGAATTTACAAAGGGATTGTTTACATGCCGGGTGCATGGATATTAAAATTCGAGCTGCTTGATTATTTCTCCAGTTTAGGGGCAAAAATTCGAGTTTTAAGTCTCAATCAGGGTTTGAACTCGAATATTTTTGCAAGTGTAGGCACTTGATTTGTTTTACGGGTTTGCAAAAAGTACTGAAAAAGTATTTTTGGACTGTTTGTTTCATGTCACTTTTGGAGGGCCGATCTTTTGGAACCCAATGTTACCGTATCTGAGTAAAACTGCCGTTTATAATTCAATTTTGGATACTCGGCTACGAATCCATTAAAAAACACGAGCATATTTCAAGAAGAAGAAGAAACTTTACTTCATTGAGTATTGAAAAATAAAAGTTGATATCGAAGCTGGCAAAAATGATTTCTCTCACAAAGAAATAAAATGATTATCCAATAAAATATTTGGCCTGCCATTTTTGCGCCAATTCCCGAATCAGATGATAAGTTATCTGCGGCTTTGTTGAATCCGTTGTACATTGTGAGGCATGTATTGAACGACAAGAGTTGAGCTTCTTTGCTCCAGCAACGGTATGCCTACCTTTTTGAAAGGATGGTCCTGAATGGAAAAGTAGGGAAACATGACCAACAGTCATAAGGAAAGATCGATTTGGTTGTTTCATATTTGAAAAGTAAGGTTCGGCTATCCCCCGGTGTATGTTAAGCGTGTTGAGGATAATGGATAGTGTCACTTGTAAAGGGCTCGCTCAAAGCCTGTCAGCAGGCATGATGTATTGGACATCACTGCTGCTGCCGCATGCCTCTGGGTTAAAACCGCTCGAACCATCCCGTATGTCTCCATTGCCCTAACAGTCACGTTCCGCGCCACGTCGGTTAGCACTGCGTAGGCGTCTGGGTGCCAGCCCCCGAGGGTGGATATAGGGATTGCCATGAGCCTGCTTCGGGCGGCGGTCGCGATAACTATGCTTTGCAGCCTGTGCCGCGTTGAGGGATGTGAGCGGGTCAACAGTCATATCAAGAGTGAAAAAGCTTCTTTCAGCGCTATGCGGAACACAAGCGAATGGCCTTTATTATCTGAGATGAGGTAGTAACACATTCTACATCATCTCGTCTCCTCGGAGTTGATTGGCAGAAATTTAGGGGCCTGTGGGAATTCCAGCCCCCATCACCACGTACTATTCGAGTCGCAAAAGGTTCAATTATGATTCTGTTTTCTCTCAAGCGTGATCATTTTATGTTTTCGGCTGTATCGGCAACAACACCGTGGACATATCTGGATGAGCAGTTGGATCCAAGGTGGACAAGAGTTTATTACGCACAGGGACGCAAACCGAAAAGGTCATTGTATTGTGCTCTTGTTTAGGTTTGCATTGAGGTGATTGTTGAGAACGGGGAATGATCGTTTATGTTTCAGTGATCAGGAAAAAGGGGAGCACTTTTGAATGGGTAAATGCAATGTAAATACCCAGGGACTAATTTGCATTTGAAAAGACTGCAGGGTAGCAAAAAATTCGCCAGTGATCCCAGGGAATGAGGAGAGCCGCTTTCGGCAGCCAAGTTTGCACAGAGTTGGCAGGTCGTTTATGAGCAAACTGGTTGTTTGTATTGGGATCTGCGATATTCGGGTGGTACGCATATAGAGTTGCGGTCGGTCCGATTCTGTGGTGCGGGCTTGTTTGTCCGCAGGGCCGTTTGGGTTTTCCGCGGTATCCAACGAGTAGGTCGTTTTCTGCAGTCTGGCCGATGATTTGCAGGTGGCTTGCGTATGACAAGGGGGAAGAGGGGTTGTGTTTCGTGCGAGACTTTGGTGGGCTGGAAAGCGCGGGATTTGGCAAGTGGGCGTTGCGTACCGGAGAGGGTGGCTGACGTTTTGATCCGATCTACAACTAGAAAGATGTGGGGAGATGAGACAGCATGAGGGGAATGCCGTCGTCAACGATGTTCACCCGCCGTTGAGAAAGAGTCGATGGTTGTTGTAGAAAACCCGTTTGCAAGAACAAAAGGTTGCGCCTGCTGGGATGGACTCGGTCGGTTGCAGTGGGATTCGCTGGACGGGGCACTGTGTTGCACGTGGCGCTCTCGGTGATCCCAGATACCTCATCGCAGCAAGCACGGGCGGCGGTCAGCGAGACATGCAGTGTTGAATCCGAAGAGTGTCAGCGACGCTGATTCGTCGAGTTTACTCTTGTCCTGGAATGGAGTTGCGCCTGTTTCACGTACACAAATGGAAACGCAGCAGTGGCCGTGTTGGATGCGTGAACGGAAGCGGAGGCACCCAGAGCGCGAGCGGTCCACCCGATGAACGTGTGAGCGAATGAGTCGCCTCTGCCCATTTCTCCCCTTGTCCCAGACCCCAGACGCACCCCCTTTCACACGCTTGCCCTTGTGGACACGGCCATCAAGCGCGAGACACGGACAAGACATTTCTCTCTCTCTCTTGTGCACCAAGGCGCGTGTGAGAGTGAGTGAGAGTGCCACCCGCGGCAGTATCCACCGGCCGCAGATGTTGAGAACCCCACCGACGATGCGTGCATGGCACAGCACGGCCGGACGCTGACCTGTAGCACTTTCCCAGCACAGCGCAGCGCAGCGCAGCGCAGCACAGCACGACGACGACAGGACGCGCAGACACGGCAGGTGCTACGGGGCACAGAGGCGGGCCAGTTGCTGCACGCCCGTGGAAATCGGCACGGCACGGCGTCCATACTCTGAAAACACATACGGCGGGTCATCAACCGAAAGCCGGTACGGTTGGTCATATACACAATAAAAGTCGGGTCTGCAATCTGGACCATAGCGGCGGCAAACGAGCTAGCGGCGGCGACAAAGAGGCAGCGGCAGTGTTGCAGGCGACGGACGACGGTGTACAGGCTCTCGCGGTTGCTAAAGACATGCGGGCGGTAGAGGGCGAGGACGTGTGCTCTCTGTTTTGGTCTCGGTGACGAGGACGAGGGTGGCGCGTCGTTGGACGAGGGCGCGGAGGACGGGGATGGTGCGTGGCTCGTCGATGGCCCAGACGTTGCCTGATCCGGCGAGGATAGCACGCTCGACGTCGCCGCCACGGCGCAGGACGCAGACGTGTGTCTTGTGTGCGGGGAGGTGGTGTGGTTGTGGTGGAGGGGAATTTGACGAGGGCGCGTGCGAGGGGGGCGGTGCGACGGAGGCAGACGCGAGGGTGTTGGAGGTAGCGGGTGAGGGTGAGGAGGTTGCAGCGGTGAAACAGGCGATGCGTGCGGAGAAAGGTGCGGTTGGGCGGGGCGCAGTCGGTGACGATTTGGCGGAGGAGGCGGTGGAGGTGGGGTTGGGGCAGGGGGCATGCGATGCGGGGCGCGGGCAGAGCGGGGGGAGACGGAGGACGTGGCGCAGGGGGTAGCCGTGGCCCGAGTGGAGGTTGCGGCACGTGGTGATGACGGCGCCCGTGGCGTTGGCCAGCAGCAGGACGGGCTTGAGACCCGAGAGGACGGCGCCGATGCCCTCGGAGCGTAGGGCGCCGCAGAGGCGGATCTCGCGCGTGGTGGGCGCGTACGGGGCGGCGGAAGGGCGGCGGCGGCGGAGGGGAAGGCGGAGGGGGAAACGGTCGCGTAGAGCAGCAGCAGCAGTGTTGCAAAGAGCAGGGCGACCAGCAGCGGCCAGATGCGCCCATGTTCCCACGGCGCCGCGGCGAGTTGAGGCGAGGCGAGGCGAGGCGAGGCTGCGCAAGTCAGCCGCGGCCAACTTTATTGGCCTGGCCGCCGGCCGAATCCATGCCACTGTACTGTTACTGTACCATACTGTACATACTGTAATGCAATCCACAACCCCTTTTCTACTGTACTATACTGTACTGTACACTACACTGTACTTTTATTCACTGACAACAATATGTACAGTACAGTACAGTACAGTACAGCGCATGAATTGGGTCTACCAAAATTATTGTTGTACTGTACAGTACAGTTCAGTGCAGTCGCGGCCAATCAAGGGCCACCACGGATCCGACTTGGCTATGGCAATGACAGCTGCCCTACATTGTCAGGGGGCAGTACAGTACAGTACTATTACACGAGTGGCTGTCGTCGAGGGTGGGGAATCTTTTCTCGTCGTGTACACGTGTGTATGCACGAGAAGATAGTTACAGGAGGCTAGAGAAACTTTACTTCATTGAGTAGCGAGCCAATAGCCGAGCGTCCCAGGATCCAGGGGCGGGGACGGTACGGTATTGAACCGATCCAACACCGCCCTGCCGGCCGATCTGGTTCGGCATGTCTATTTCTCTCTGAAGAGAGAAACTCCCCTTGTGCAAGCCGGGCGCTTACATCTTATTCGATACGCACAAAGTATCCTCCAGGCAACGGCTGACTCCCCAGAAAACGTTCAACCGGCGAGAGAGGCGCTGGGGGAGGCCAGGACGGGGGTGGTGGAAACGACGCCGATCAGCTCCGTGCCGCCTGGGTGGCCTTATACCGAATCGGCGCGATTACGGAGAGGTGGTCCAGGAACTGAACGCCTCAAAGATGGTTGGGAGGGCAGTGTGTTCGACCGTGGGGCCTTCGTACCAGTGACGCACGTGAGCTACTTTAGACCCCCGTCGGATGCAATCTCCGCTAATCTCAAGAGCAAGGACCAGCGATCCGCTAGGGAATGGCAATATATCAACGCGACAGGTGTTTTGTTGGAGTTGGGGCTGATGTGGGTTAAGGTGGCAAAGAACGGACCGGAAAAATTGGAAGGAATGGGGAGGAAACTATAGCTGGCCGAGACGCCAATGAAGGCATCGTTGGAGGTACTGTTCATGAGAGCTCAGTACCCCAGAGACATCACAGAGCAAGGGTGTGAGGTGGCGAGAAAGATGGCTTTCTTGTTCGAGCAAGGTCATGACGCGGTCTTTTTGGACTCGTACAGGACGGCGCGGGATGCACTGACGACGAAGATGGAGGTAGAGGCCGCGAAGCAGTTGGCTAAAGCAAGATTGGAAAGGGCGAGGGGAGGGAACAGTAAGGGCAGTACAGCGTCGACCGCCGATGATGAGTGATGTCGAAGGGCGCTGGGAGGGAGGGCATGTCGTGACGACAGCTGGGGGAAAGTCGTTATGGCAGGGGACGGCGTCAAGGCTAGCGATATGGGGTTCGGTATCGGGGCGTCGGAGTTCGTGGTGAGGGCTGTTCGGTATCGTATAGGGACGCTCCAACGGTGCCTTTTAAGGAGGGTTGGTAATGGGAGAGATACCCTAGACGAGAGAGGACAAGGAGTTGAGGAAAGGAGTACGCACACGTATCTCCGAGGAGACCGGGAAGAAGGAGGTGGATCGGACGGTAAGGGAGGGAAAGATGGTTTTGTCATCGTCTGTGGTGTGGCAAGGGGAGGAGAAGGAGAGAAAGACAAGGGTTTAAATCAACCTTAGCAGACAAAGCAAGCATCGGCCAAAAGGAGCGGTGAGGATGGAAACTGTACAGTCGATTGCGGTGGAAGTGTAAAAGCCGGATGTGATGATGTCGTGGGATTTTAAGACCGAGTACCGCCATTTTTATCTCCATCCGGACATCCGCGACTGCTTCGTGTTTCAGTACAATGGGCGATATTACCTGTGCATTGCGTTGCCGTTCGGTTGGGCCGGTCGGTGTACTGGTTTTGCAAAATTCTACGACCGCTGGTGAGATACTTGAGGGAGAGCTTGGGGTACCGTGTTCTGCCATATATAGACGACTTTATATTGAAACCGTCCCCGCCCGTCCGGGCGGCTACAGAAGGAGACTGCCGAGAGGCGGGCAAAGTGCTGGACAGACCGTTCGGAGAGTTGGGGTTGGTGAGACACCAAGAGAAGAGAGTGTGGGGAGGGTCGAGGCGGATCGAGCACTTCGGTGTCTTCATCGACACAGAGGAGATCTGGGTGTACGTCATGGACCGGAAGTTGGCACGGGTACGGAAGCTGGCGAGAAGGATCATCGCGTTGGCACAACGTAACAGGAGATTGGTGCCGCTGACGATGCTGCGAAGATTTTTGGGATATGCGTGTCCCTTTCGCTCGCCCTACTGATGGCACGTTTCTACACGCGCTCGCTCTTCTTCGATATTTCTTTATTTCGGCAGCGACTTGCGCGGAGCGAGGAGCGAGGGCCAAGGCCGCAGCCAGCGGAGGTCGCTATCTTGCGAACTGGCGGAGCGCCGCGAGGGAATTCGCCAGCAGCGACGAGCGGAACGCGTGTACGCCGGCTCCACCCCCTAGTGGGGGCTTGGGGGCCAAGCGACGCGAAAATCGGGGGCCGCTAACCAGGCTGTAGTTGTCAAAGAGAATAGTGAGGTTGAGTCGGCAGTCGCTACGGGATATGGCCTATTGGGGTTCGTTGTCGCGGGAGAAGGGAAGGATCTGGTTCAAAGAGGGCCGGACATTGTCATGCACAGCGACGCAGCCGATGTCGGCCAAGGGGGTACGCTTGGTTCCGAGTGGAGGCAGGGGACTGGGTTTGTGGGAAGGTCAAGTTTTTTGGGGCGCGCGAGATCGCGCCCTCTCGATTAATTTGAGGGAATTGCGCGCAGTGCGCCTGTTGCTTTACCAGCATTTCGCAAAGTATGTAGCCCGTCCCGAGGTTCAGCGATTGGTGCTGCACGAGGACAATTAGGCGGTGGTGGCAATTTTGAACGCGATGGTATCGACGTTGCGCCCAATGATGGCAGAGCTGCGGAAGCTGAATGTGTTGCTGCGAGTGTTCGTAGTGCGTATCGAGGCTTGGTGGATCCCGTCTGCGGTCAATCGGTTTGCAGACGAGATGCACGGACGTGGGATCCGGGGACGTGCAGAAGGCAGAGGAGGTAGTAAGTTTGATACAGTCGGAGCACGAGATGGAAGATGTCGTTGTTCCGAACACGGCCGCTGGGGGAGAATTTGGTGGCGAGGCGGGAGTACCTAGCAACGCAGATGGGGGAAGACTGGGGGGACGGGCCGGCGCGGCTGTGGAATCCGCCGTTCGACATGATGCAGTTGGTGGTGAGGAAGATCGAAGAAGACGGGGAGTAGGGGTGGTGTTGGCGCTGAGGTGGCCTGCGCAACCCTGGTTCGCGCGCTTACGCAGAAATGTGCTCACGCATGGTCGCTTTGAGGAAAGGGCGAAAGATGTATGGCAGCGGTCATCGGGTTAACGAGGGCTGGGGTTTGATGGTAGCGGAGATAGGTTACGGTCCGAATGGGAGGAGGGGGTAAGGGCGGTAGTGCTATCGAAAACGGGACCAGAAGGGGGCAGGGGAGGAGATACAGGGGCGGGGAAGAGGAAACATCTCTGTTTGCAGAATTTGGATTGGCAGAATCGACATGGCGGAATCGGACGAGCCAGTTTAGCAAATGTTTGATTTTTTGTGATGAGGATGGTCGTACTGCCATGAAAGCTTCGGAGGTGGATGTGGTCGCATACATAGGGTACCTTTCACTGGAGAAGAAGGAGGGCCCACAGTCGGCTCTCATATATGTGTCGGCGATATCCTGGTACCATGAAGATTCAGGCTACGCGTCACCAATGAGGACGCGCCTTGTCTCCCACTTTTTGACGGCGAATGAGAGAAGGGTGGATCGGGAAAGTCGTGTTCGTGAATATAGGGTCAGGGTGCCTGCGCGGACAAAGATGAGAGTCGTCCGATTGGGGCTGAGCACCGGTAGTGCAGAGCTGGAGGGGTGTTGTGTGATGGTTCTATTTGCGTACGTGTTCCAGTGGCGGTCAGTGACGGTATCTCACGTAGCTCCCGGCAGTTTCACCGTCACACAGGAAGGGGTCATTCGAGCAGCTTTTAAGCACCGCAAAGGAAAGCCACGAGTCTCCACCTCGTGTTGACGTATCAAAGCAATCAGAAGTGGCCAGACTCGGTCCAGGGGCGCACACAGGACGTGTTGATGAAATAGGTACGTGTGCGGCCAGCGAGCCATGGTTTCTTCAACTATTCTGCGGCAGAGGCACCTACCTCCTCCTCCTCATCCTCAATAAAAAGCCGACACACGAATTCGATCACCTTTTTTGGATTTCCGGCCCAGGTAGTCTTCACGGTCAGTAGGTCCGAAAGGGAGTAGGGAAAAAGAGTTTAGGGGGCGAGGATGGCGATTTTTGAAATGACTTTCGAGCGCCATAGATTGTTCATTTTGGTAGGCTTTGGAGAATGGGAGGCAATGGGGGTGGTTGGGTGTGGGGGGGAGATGGGTGATGAGTAAAAGATCGGGGACGTTCAAAACTTGGAATAAAGGGGTTTAAATAGGCTCCCGGGGGAGGTTCAATAGATTAGAAATAGGTGAAATAAATCTACAAGGGATTTTGTAGTAGTTCATTGCGCTTTTTTTCTCAAAAAAGCGAATTTGGGGGAAGAGGTAAGCAAAAAGGGGAAAAGAACTTGATCGGGATCGATTCAGAAGAGTAGATACAGTATAAAAATATCTAGATAAAATAGAAGTAAATTTGCAGAGGAACGCGGTAATGATAAAGCAAGGCTCTCGGAGGACGAGGAAGGACCGGAACTTTGAGCAATTTTGGACAAGGGGAGGTAGTACAGTAAACTAAAAGTCTGTAGATGACGGCGACAAAAATCCGTTCCTATCAGCACGCGCCTAACAGCCTGGAGGCGTTTGAAACTAACACAGAATGGGCAGCGCTCGACACCTGAGAAAAGCGGGGAGCCGAAGACGAGGCAAAGTGGGTTCCTCAGGTCGTACCGAAGCACGGCTTCGTATTTGTGTTGTTGGTCACTGAGGCCGTGGTTTCTTACCGTGGTAAAGCTGCTGCAATCACAGCGGTCAGACAACACGCGTTCTGGGAATCAACAGAGGAAGACATTCACGCCTGCTGCCAGTCGTACCTTCACTGCCTTGCAATTGTAAGCGGACAGCTGGTTCCCCGCGCAATGGACCATGAAATGCATACGGCAGCTCCAAACGAGATACCCAGCTTTGATTTTTTCTTCATGGAGCAAGTATCAGCGGAGAAGAATATGTGAAGATCATGAAGGGTGAACTTTCCTCGTACACATGGCTTCGAGCAGCACAGGAAGCAACAGTTGACGCGGCTGCGCACGCACTTTTAAGATATTTCTCCCGCAATCGGTATTGTCCCTACCTGCGAGTCGGACCGCGGTAGCCATTTCAAATTAATCTGATAGAGATTATGATAATGCTCTACATTCTCACAAATATTTTACCGCCTCGAACACACCACAGGCTAGCTGAACCGTGAACTTGTCTGCCACCAGTTTGCGATGGCTATCAAACCTGACTTTCCGGGTTTCCAATACAAAAGACGGAGTGGCCGAAGTGTTACTCATATTTAAATCCGTGTTGAGCAATAGTCGCAGACAGAGTTTTGACAATGGCGCCCAAATCACAGTATTACCAAGACTGCCAGTCGAAAAGCCGCTCTGCCTAATGTTCCCGGCCCAGAGCTCCGAGCCAAGAACCATTAAGGCCGCGCAAGCAAGACGACGCGCGTCAAGAAACACCAGTTTCTTGACGCCGTAGAGGAAATTCATAGAGAAGTAACAACATGACAAGATGGTGAGATGGCTCTACAAGCCACGACCGTAGGAACGGTGTCTTGTAAGCTAATTTTGAGGTTATCGACTACGTTTTATAGTGAAAAAACGGATCAATCACGATGGGACCCCAGTCTTGTGATGGGACCACAGAGGGTCAAACGCATTGATCTTGACTTGGTTTATGAGATTGAGGACCTTATTCGTGAGTCTGGATCATTAGTGCAAGATAGCTGCTTGACGATTTATGCTGATTCGCAGCCGAACAAGATTCAAGATCTCTTGGAGAAAATTCAACACGAGTCACACCACCATACAGAACTTCCCCTTACGTCTCAGGAAATAGCCGTCCTAAATATCTAATCGTTAAATCACCCCAAACTGCCGTCCATTTCAATGTAGTCACGAGGCTTCTAAACCTGAAGTTTGACCACTCAGCGAAGCTTTCGAAAGGCAAGACCTAAAAGATCTCGCTTCCGATGAAACTACAGTACCTGGGAGCCTACTGGCAATCTTCAAAAGGATATTACGGGAAATGTACGAGGCCTTTTAGATCGATTATATCTTCCAACAGTAAAGACTGTGAAAATTGACCAAATATTTTAATATCCCGGTGTCCTACAGTTGATGCTGAATTGTGGAGCAATATTTTTATTGAGGCCCACAATTTATATTTATTATGAATCATCAAGGAATAATTTTATCTATTTTACACTGGCACTATTTTATGCTGAATTCAGTGTGAAATAATTTTTATGTCCTACAGTTGGGTTTTTATATTATACAGGCTATAATTATTACATTTATGCTACCAACAAATTATTATCTGGATGATTGCTTACCTGGAAAATACTGCAATAATTATTGCTGAGCCTAAATTATGTCTACCAAAATTATTGAACGGCTCACCTGATTTTTGTAGCAGGTTCACCCTGGTGTAGAGTATAAGTAGTCTAGGTTGTTAGAAATATTTTTACATCCTCGGGCTATCGAAATATTCCCCTCGATCAGATATTATTAAATTTGGTTTTCTATTCATTATTCATTCTAAGTCCGATTGTGGCATTTATTTATTTATTCAAGTTGGAACTATTTATTATTATTTGGATCTACCTATCCCAATTATTTTGCAGTTATGGGCCCAGATCGCCCCGAAATTCCTTCAAGGCCGAAATTTTCATGGGATCTTCGCACGGCTCCTTGGACGGATGGTAAAGGACCTCAAGAAAAATATTTTGATGCTGTTCAAAAATGGAAATCTGTTCATGATTTATTACCAGCATCAAATTCTAATAAGGTTCCTAAGGCAGTACAAGGTCTTGTCTTACAATCACAATTATTTGGACGAGCTCTTGATATTTGTAAGAAAATTCCAGACACAGAAATTCAGTCTGAAAATGGTGCATTAGCGATTGCTAACGCTATTCATAAGGTGGATCCTCTATCATCTATATCAGATACATTTCAAAAATTCTTAGATCTATTGCACACTACTCGTGGTGATAGTGAGTCTTTCAAAAATTTTGAATCACGGTTTGATGCTCAAATTGCCCGATTTCATTCATCTACTGGTACTTCGAAATTACCTGAAGCACTGGTATCATTTTTGCTCCTGGCTAATTCCAAAATTGATTCAAACCAGCGAGTATCTATTTTGGCTGCTGCTTCTCCGAAGCATGAAGAAGCCGATTTGGAAAAAGGAAAAATCCTAGAATTAATCAAATATTCAGAAATATCATCTATTATTCGTGCATGTGATAAACCAAAAAATACAAATCAAATATATGGAAATGCTCAAAAATATATCTCTTCAAATCAATCAAATATTTCATACGGAGAAAAGAAAAATTTCAAGAAAAATAATAAGCAAAGATTATCTCCTGAAGACTTTGCTGCGCTCAAGGCAAAATCAACTTGTGACCGATGTGGAGAAATTGGCCATTGGGCCTATGAAAAAGATAAATGCAAGAGTGCTAAAAATTATCATAAAGGTTCATCATCTAGAATGGGAAATGCAGAAAATATCAAAGACAAAAATGATTCTGGTTCTGTAACATTTCATATGGTAAAAACGGTGCTTGATTCTCCGTCAAATACGTTATACCCAGGTCCGTTACTTGATGATGGAGCACCGTATAGTGGAATGGGTATTGTTGAATTACGAGCACTTTCGAAATTTATTTTACCGAAATGGAATGGAATTCTTGATGAACTTCCTGAATGTATCAAGGACACGCCCTTCTGGCAATACGGAAATGGCGACCACTCAAGCGAAAAAAGAAAAATGATCGGTTCAATATTTTTATCAGCTATTTCAGACAATGGAAATCAGGTTAAAATAAGGCATCTAATAATCAGTGGATCATCTCAATGGGTTATTGGAAGAAATATCACAAGAAAATCAAATATTATTCATATGACGGACAATCGCATCGAGTTCGAGTCCGCAAATAATTCAATCGATTCTATAACATTGGTGGATCATGGTCATCATTGTTATGTACCTGGAAATATATTTATACAATCATCCGAACCTATTGAAAACTCATTTCTATCAGCAATTTGTTCCAACAATATCAATACATCAAAAAATATATCTTGGGCTGAAAAGAAGAAAATAATTAATAAGGTTCACAAACATGTATGTGGTCACTCAAATTATGATGATATAAAACTATTGTTACAAAGAAATTTTATATGGGACGATGAATGCAAAAAATATTTATCAAGCATAATTGACTCCTGCAAATTTTGTGATGTCACAAAAAAACCATCTCATCCTCGTGCAGTATCTTTAAGCTCTATATCTCGCGGATTTAATGAATTGGTTTGTGTGGATCATTTTTTTGTGGAAAACTTGGATATTTTTCACATTATGGACTCAGTTACCAGGTATTCAACTGGTTCAATAGTGCCCTCTTTAAGGATGGAAAATTGCATTGATTGTATTGAGACTCTCTGGTTAACACCATTTTGGGACCCTAACTATTTAATGGGAGATCAGGCGTTTGACAATGATAATTTTAGAAGCTATCTTGAGGAAAGAGGAATTTCGTTTTGTCCTATTGGTTCCCGCCGCCATAACAAAAATTATATTGAGTCAAAACATAAAATATTGAGAGACATTTATATCCGTTTAAAAATATCCGATTCTTCTGCAAGTAATACGGTTCGTATTGCTCGAATGTTTCAAATATCGAATGATTTATATGGAAATGATGTTGTTTCTTCATACGAGCTTGCCACTGGTCACACTCGACCCATCGATAATTCTGGTCCTCGAAGTCTACCAAATGATTTAAGAGAAGCTCATAATGAGCTAATAGCCAAGAGGAAATTAAATCTTATTCTAAAATCAAAGTCTGTGACCGATATTCCAATTAATGTTGGCGATATTGTGGAAATTTTTATTCATCTACCAAATCAGAAAAAGGATCTTGGTCATCGCCCAAACCAGTATTGAAATTCGACAAAAAATCTCTTATCGTCACAGTACCTGGATCCAATGGAAAATTTATACATGCTGCAATTGAAGATGTCCGACATTCCGTTTCATCTAATGAACTAGCATACCAAATTCAAAAGGCAAATGATTTATTGAATCAGTCTATTGAATATTCTGTGGAAGATATTTCTGATGAAACAAATATTACCGAAGTGAAGAATGTGGGCGAAAACAATTTTGACGATCATTCTGATGATGGTAATTTTAACCCAAATATGAATACTGATGTCGAAAAATATAATGAATCAGAAATTGATGGAAATTTATCAGAATCTAAAAACATATTATCTCTCGAACATGTTCCGATTGAATCTGAACTTAGTTCCCTGCACCCTGAAAATTTAATTCATATCCCTATTGATGAAAACGATGGAATTGATGCGCATGAAATTGAGTTGTTACCTGGAACGGAATTGAAATCATCTGAACAAAAAGATCTGAGTTTTTATCATAAAAGGTTTGGATCTAAAGAATTTTTACTTCATCAAGCATCTGGACTTCCATCTCATATTATTTCAAATGCGTACAATACGGAAGAAAATAATTTTCTCACTACGTGTTCAAAAATTCATGTTTCAAAAATTCCTCCCGACTCGAATGTAATATCCAGTCACGTTTTATACAAAATAAAAATTTTGGATGATGGAAAATATTATTGCAAGGCTCGAATTGCTCCGCATGGAAATGAGGACAAGGAAAAATAATTTGAGAACTGATCGGAATCTTGTTCTCCGATGGCAATTAGAATTCTCTTATCAATTGCTACAATTTTTAAATGGAATTTATCAAAGGTTGATGTGAAGTCTGCATTTTTACAATCTGGATCAGCATTACGAGATGTTTATGTGAGACCTCCTCGGGAATGCTCCGAAAAATCCTTCTATTGGTTATTACTGTCTGCTTCATATGGGTTAGTCAACGCGAATGCAAAATGGCAAATACACTCTGATAATACTTTCTTTGACCTCGGATTGAAATAAGTCGTTTATATACCCCAATTATTTTTCATGAGTTTAAAAGGATCCTTAATTCTGCTTGTTGTTAAATTGGTCGATGATATACTTATTACTGGACAAAAAAATATTAAGAAGCAATTTATCCAAGATCTTGGGAAAGTATATAAGCTTGGTACAATCGTACATAGTCCTGGATCTTTTTATTTCAATGGAGTTAAAATCATGCAAGTTTGATGACTATAAAATTAATGTCTCAGCTGATGAAAGCTAAATGGACTGGAACCCCATTCAATATCAAGAAATCGTCGAAAACAACCTGATGAAGAAATGAACTCATTTGAAAACTTTGCTTTTAATTCGTTAAACGGATCAATTGTCTATTTGGGTATGGTTGCATCTCCAGTGTCTGCCTTTACAGCAAGTTATTTACAACAGAAAAGGTCAAATCCGTTGGTTCGTGATTTATCTATCCAATCTTCTATGCTTCGGAATTTAAAATCTTTTGGTTCTACAAGCACGTATCGGCGCCCGGAAGTTTCTGGAAATTTCAATTTATCAGTTGTTGTTTTTTCTGATGCAGGAAAACCAGCCGGATCGACAAATGCTCAACTTGGATGTATTGGTGGGTTGCTAATTGGCTCCTTAAATTGTAATTCAATATTTCATACAATTTATTGGCATTCACATCTATCTCGGCGTCCTGTTAAATCTATTGCATCTGGTGAAATATTGGCTGCTGGTGAAGCTATCGAGGAAGGAAAAATTATTGCAGCAGCATACAGTACACTTCTAAATATCAATATTCCTCTTCATGTTGCTGTTGATTCAAAAGATCTATTCAGCTCTCTATCTACTTGTCGTGTGCCTGAAGATAAATCTATTAGAGCGGATGTTCAATTAATTCGATATAATTTCGAAACGAACAAAATCAAGAAAATGCTATGGATACCTGGTTCAATTAATCCTTCCGACCCGCTCACAAAAAAGGACAGTCCTGTATCTGACATGCTCAAGCTCCTTTTATTTGATGGATCTATACCTATGGATATGAGTAATATTTTATCTCGGGATTCATCTCAGTCAACAGGATAAATTTATTCAATATTTCAAAGGGGAAGTAGTGTGAAAATTGACCAAATATTTTAATCTCTATCCCGGTGTCCTACAGTGATGCTGAATTGTGGAGCAATATTTTTATTGAGGCCCACAATTTATATTTATTATGAATCATCAAGGAATAATTTTATCTATTTTACACTGGCACTATTTTATGCTGAATTCAGTGTGAAATAATTTTTATGTCCTACAGTTGGGTTTTTATATTATACAGGCTATAATTATTACATTTATGCTAAACAAATTATTATCTGGATGATTGCTTACCTGGAAAATACTGCAATAATTATTGCTGAGCCTAAATTATGTCTACCAAAATTATTGAACGGCTCACCTGATTTTTGTAGCAGGTTCACCCTGGTGTAGAGTATAAGTAGTCTAGGTTGTTAGAAATATTTTTACATCCTCGGGCTATCGAAATATTCCCCTCGATCAGATATTATTAAATTTGGTTTTCTATTCATTATTCATTCTAAGTCCGATTGTGGCATTTATTTATTTATTCAAGTTGGAACTATTTATTATTATTTGGATCTACCTATCCCAATTATTTTGCAAAGACAACCAAAAATTTCTCCCTTTTAGCAGAATACCCGGATCCCATGAAGGCTGACTGCAGAGGCGCTCTTTCCGGTAGCGTTACCTTTCAAGGAAGAGGAGTACAAACTGGAGTACAGTAGTTCGAGATCTGATGTACAGTAGCTTGGGATATGTTTGATCCAGTTATCATTGGATCTAGATTTATTTTTATAGTCCTGGCTAAGATCGTCGACCGCAGTACTGTTGTTGGTAACTCTTGCATGAAGCATCGATGCACAACCTGTTGGTGCCCGAACTGGAGGCGAGGGAGGCGGCTGCGACTATGTTCTTGGCGGAAGTGAATCCGATCCCAAGGGAGGGCCGCTGCGAATACAGTGATTTCACTGGAATTTGAAGTTCACAGAGGACCTCCGAATGCAGGATCCCCCCTACCTGTGTGCAGACGCAGCACTCCATCATATGCCGGTTCCTATCTCCACACTCGGGCGTGGCATCCCGAAGCGTTCCGCCACATCACGGAGGTAGCCCGAGCAGTCGCCAACCGAGCCCTGGACCAATACTCCAGGGTGAGGACAATTCTCCTCCAACGACACGCGGCGTTGATGGTCACTTCTAACGCAGCCTGTTTGTCAACCGTCTACCAGCTACTTTCTAGCTGGTACCAGCTACTTTCTAGCTGGTACACACGCTCGAGCACTTGCAATATAGGTCCCGCCAATGGTTTGGTTACAAATACAGAGGACTCCCAACCGTTCCATTACTCGCAGTAAACCATACCAATTTCCCCCTCCATCATATCGTCGAACAAGTCATCGCCCTCGGCGATGGGTGACTTCGCGACTACGCGCAGTAAGTAACAGAGTTTGCAGACCGAAGCAATTTCGGAGCACAATTGGCTTGGCCAATATACGGTATCTACGCTCCGGTACAGATTTACTAGGTACCAACCCACATATCTACCACAGTAAATTAACCCCCCATTTCAAAAATTTCGGAGCAGCTGGAACGCTATTTGCGTATCCTCGAGGTCGATGATGGCCTAAAGGAACGGTTCGAGGGACTTGACGCGAGTAGTGAAGTTTTCCTTGGTGGAGGTCGCTGAGCCGACTGGAGCGTTGAGGACGAGTGTGCCCTCACTATACTCTTACTTGAGTACCTTCGAGTATAGGCGCTGCACGGAATCTGGTGGGGCCGTCGGCTACCAAACTTTGCATTTTGGCAGAGCGAGGTGCAAATTCCTGGCGGCGGCGTCAAGAGACGACAGGATTTCAACTGCGCGGCGGAGTTGATCGTGGCGCGCAGTGATGTACCCGTCGTCATGGTACCAAGTTGGCAGCAGCATGCGGCCCATTTAGTAGTCTTCCTCTTTTTTGGGAAGTTAGAAGTTTTTGTATTTTGAGTATAATGGTGTGCATAACCAAGTCGAAGAGAAGACCGCCGAGGTTGGCCCATATTTGCGTCCCTTGCATGCTTCTGACAGTATGGCGACCGGTCCATAGGTAAGCTGGCTCGACGGCATGGCAGTACGAGATCCGCGGTAGTAATTCCGGGAGGAATGTCTTAGCAGCTTCCAAGAAAACTGC
This sequence comes from Kappaphycus alvarezii, assembly GCA_002205965.3. NCBI lineage: Eukaryota > Rhodophyta > Florideophyceae > Gigartinales > Solieriaceae > Kappaphycus > Kappaphycus alvarezii. Next base: position 72,308 of record NADL03000142.1, read on the forward strand.
ACGATTGCGCAAATTAAACGCATGTTTCAGGTTTGCAGTCAGCACGCCGTATGTGGAGTCCGTTCCAAACTTTTGCACAACTGTGCCAGTTCCGGCTTGAGTGGCTATCCCCATTTGGATGGGCTGAAGGTACTCGGCTGCCTTCTGGGTAGCCGCTTCATGAGGCAGATGCCTACCAATCTATGCAGCGTCTCAACTACAGCGATTGGTCGGGGTGTGTTGTCCTTTTTAGCCAACAGCGTAATGGGCGCGCCAGCTATCCACGGAGCCAGATCTACCGGAGCTCTATCTGCGGAAAGTATGTTCAACATCCCTGTGGGTGCAACTGAGAATCCAGACTGTCAAGATGAGGATGGGGCTCGCAAAAAGTTCAACCAGATAAGACGGTCTAAGGCCAGAACCTCCGGCGGAAGATCCAGGCTTGAAACCTCTGACAGCTCTAAGGACGTCCTCTTCAGTGAAATTGCGGAACGGCATGTTCGTTTGTTCCGGGGAAAAACCCTTCGCCCCGTTTGGGGGCAGCGTCTGAGGATGTTTGCCGAGCAGGGCCTCGATGACGCCAGGAGTTGGTGGGAGGACACCTAGCAAACCTAGGGCTTGAGCAGTCTTGCCAAATGCCCCCTCCTTGACCAGTCTTGTGGCCAGTCTAATGTTCAACTGTTGCTGGTCACTGGCAGTTAAGGCTGTCAATAAATCAGAAGACCGTTGGGACAGTTCTTGGAGCTGCAATTGGTTCCATAGTGCTATACGCTCTCTGATCGGATATATCATCCAAGAGTAAAACACCCAAACCTTTTCCACTCTCTCATTTTGTCCGCAGGGGAGTGCTGTCGTTTCCCGGGTGGGTCTGAGTCGGAGTGGGACAGTGTCGCGAGCATAACAGCGGGGAACAGGAATAGTTTGGTGAAAGAATGCGAAGCATCCGGGCGTCCAGCTTTGCAAGCTTCGACGGCGTCTTTCATAACCTGTTCATATGCTTCGGCTGAGCAGCTGCAGAACTTAGTGGGTAAACGCGCCATGACGGGGTGTAAGTGGTGCAAATTTGTTAAATCGAGGGTAGCGCCTGTACGGGGAGTTCCGGGGGGCTGGGGGTATCGGGGGAATGATGGGATAGTTTGCTTCGTCTTCTGTCACTTCCAGCGGGGGGAATCTAATCTGGAGGTTTCCAGCTGAATTCCAGGGCCACGCGGGGATTCGGGGGTTGTTGTCGGTCGGACGGGGACGTCTTGGAGTTGGAGAGCTGCGGCTGTATGTTCTTCTGAAAGGCCATCGGGGGGAAGATCTGGGGGAGACGCACGAGGCGAGGTGTGCTGTTGTGGCATTACCTGCAGTAATTGGGCCTTGTGGAGAGGTTTGTGGGTGCTGTGCGCACTGAACATTTGGGGCACTTGGAGTAGGAATACGTCTAGATCTCGATATCGCTCGGACCCGAAACCTTGGAGCGGGCGTATTGCTTGTGGCTGCAGTACCAGTAGCCGATTTTCACTAGTTCCCTATTTAGAGTCGCGTATTCGTGGCGTTTGGGCTTCCCGAGATTTGAGTTCTTGGCGTGTGCGGTGCATAGATGAGCTAGAAGCTGTGCTACTGTTTGGATCCTTGTTTTTTGCTGCGGGCAGAGGGGATAGCGCCCGGGGAGGGGTAGCGGCCTTCTCGACGTCGGGCCTGCCATTTGGAGCCGTCCGCTTGGATTGGGGTGTGGTCTATTGGGTTAGCAGAAACTGCATTTTTGCAAACACGAGCTGCGGTCGCAATGATAATAAGTGCCACCCCACTGGACGTCCTAAAGCAGTGCATCAACTAAGCGGTTGGGATTATTTCAGAACTTATTACAGTACTGTATGCCAACCCTTGGAACCGCCGTCCTATACGCAAGTATGCAGCATGCACCTTAGACCTCCCCTTTTCAACACTGTAATTGTCACTAGGATCATTCTCTCAGAAAGTGACCGTTTGAGAAATCGACCTCGTCGGCGAAGCGCACTGGATCTTTGGGGAATACCGATCGGCGATGAAAAGGAGCTTCGTCGTTGCGAATTTCGGATCGAGAATGGCAGAAGAGCGGGACCGGTCTTGCCTTCCTCGACGATTGCCTAGTAGGAAGGGAGCAGCTTGTCACCAGGCGTGGCGTAGAACTTGGAACCCGTCGAGTCGCTGGTAAAGGTGAAGCGTACCCAGAAAAATCGCTAGGAAGGTAGGATGCCAGTGAGAAACGGTGGGGAAGGGCCCACAGCGTACCGCGCGGCACGAGGTCCTCGCCGAGGGCTGCGCCGCGCACACGGAGGCAGCTTAGGTAGGGAGAAGTAGGGAAGGGTTAATCGTCGGTCTATTTGTTTCGTTTTCAACACGGGTAGTCCGTAAAGGAGAAGCTCTCATGCAGCAACACTCGGCGTTGGCATTAACCATTCATGCCGCTTGTCTGATGGCTGGCCTCCCAGTATAGATTGTCGATTGCGTTAGATTTCTATAGCAATGAATTTCACATCGCCTCGACAGCCACACCTTTGGTTTTAGCCAGCATCTCCATTATGGTGTATTAAATCCCCTCTGGCATACATTTCTGCGCCAGATGATGCAAAGCCCGTCGTGAACGCTAATCCTGATTCTATTTCTTTAAGACATCTGATAGGGGTAAATCGTCGGAGAAGAGACATTCAGAACCAACTACCCCAAGAAGGAGGTGTTGCAAGCGACAAAAGTGCTACCGTGGTATAGTTGAACGAGCAAGAAGGAGTGTATATGGAAGAGAGTTGAAAGGGCTACAAGCAAGTATGAAAGGGGCAGAGTCTACTACTGATGCTCTGTGAGCGGCGTAGGAAAAAGGTCTCTTGGGTCTGAAGTTGACTCTCAACTTCCTACTACTCGGACTTGACTTGAAGTTGTCTGCCAACTTGCTTGACCTCCACAAGAGGAAGCAGTTTACTCGGCTCATATAGACTTTTGGGTACCCCTAAAGTCTCAAACAAACATACTAATAACAATAAAATACATTCAAGAGAATTGTGTGAACCAGAGAGACTATTAGAAGATATTTCATCAACGCAAATATCTAGGTGCCATACCCATGCCAGCCACCCATCGGCCAGGGGTGGGAATTAATGTGACCATTATATAGACCTTTCAGAGTCACTCTTACTATCACCCAGAACCTGGACTTGTACTGACATCTATTATGACAGCGTGTCTTAAAATAAAAAATCAACTCATGAATTTGCCACACTCATCCAAATTAAAAAATATCTTGCAAATTCAGACACTGTAAAAATATCTTCCAAATCCCGATACTGTATCCAAATTTGGTCCTCCTCTAGTTTTTTTTTTCGTGTGCAAATTTTGCGCACATCAACATCAACGACACAGGCTGATGGGAATTCACTATATTTTCTGCTTGCAGTAAGTTAACCAAAGCCCGTTTCCGTATAAACCCCGTTCTGAAGTATACCAACACATTTAAGTAAACCCAAAGCCCCCATTCAAGTAAACCACCCTATTTAACCCAAAGCACCCCATCTAACCCCATAGTTGTTATCAGGAAACTAACAGTAAACCACCCCATTTAACCAAAACGTTCCGATCAACCCCATCGCAACCCCAAAAAACTAACCCCCCCGGCTCCCTTTTCCCACACAGCCCACGGACGGGTGGCCACGCTTCTTCCCGCGTCGGCGTACCGACCTGCCGCTCTCCGGGATCGGCCCGCCCTCCTTTCCGTTCCTTTCCGTACCATGGGATAGGTCAGGTATATCTTCCAAAAGTAAACCACTCAAACCTTTCCCTTTCCGTTCCACGATGTCCACTGACTCCGACCACACTCGTCCGTCCTTTACATTTTCTCACTTCTTCTTCCTCATTTTCAGCGATTTCTTTGGATACTCACATCTCGTCCTGGAAAAGCTCTACTCAGCACTTCCATGACCCTCCGCTACCGCTCAACTTTAGCGATCAGTGACGCGCCCTGGTCTTCCTCGTCACTGATCCGCTCCTTTGAACGTCTGACCTCTGCTGGCAAGTTCAAAATTTCAAACTGTCTCTTTTTCCCCATCCTGCATTGCTGGTCATTCACTAGCGACACATGGCCACCTGGTATCAAGAGGCCTTGGTGACAATTACTGTACTGTACAGTACAACCGACCATATCTTTCAAGTATTAAATCACCCCACAATTTTCCCCTGTGCAGTATCGAAAAGGGAGGTCTGAAGTGCATACCGACGTACAGGACAGAAGTCCCGAGGATTGGCGTACACTACTAAGCGATCGGAGTTACTGCAGTGCCGGCGAAAGGCTCCAGTCTGCGATCACAACTGAACTCATGCTATCGAGGTCCGATAGCTTGTTCTCGTCCGCGGCAGCCCACGACCGAGCACGGCTCCTCTCCGTGCGCACATCCTCCGCCTCATCTTTTTCTCTTCGCTTCCTCACCCCCACCGCGGTACGTACATGTCCTCTTCTACGTGGAAGGTCGCTCTGGCTCTACGTCTCGGCATCGCGCTATTCCCTGGATCTACTCGCTGTCCGGTCTGCTCCCGCCGCTCGGCCGACATCGCACTCGTCTTAGATCCAAGTGGTCAACACGCGTTGACCTGCAAATACGAAGACGGAGTGACCCGTCGTCATCACATCCTCCGCAACTTTCTTGCCCGCTACTGCAAGGAAGTTGGGATCGTCGCCCTCGTCGAGCATCCGCTCCTCTGCCAGGTTCCCAACTCACCTGGGCATTCAGAGTCCCCCGCGCTACGAATGGACATTTACATTCCCGCTGCATACGGTCTTCACTGTACCGATATCGCCGTCGACGTTACTGTTGGCCACCCTCCGCACGCCGCCACATTTCGCCAAGTACGGTTACCGCAGGGGCTGTCGCAACTCTCGCAGAGCGCGAGAAACCTCGTCATTACGGCGCTTACCGCAACCAAAACGATATCCTCCTCTCCTCCGTCGGATTGATAGCTATAGCGCCTTGGGCGACGACGGCACGGGTTTTTTTCGCCGCCTTACTTCCTTCGCTGCTTCCCGTCGCGGTTCCTCCCCTCAACAGGAGCCCCGCGACTTCGTTACCCGTTTTGCGTTTAGTCTCCAAATAATGCAGGCGCGACAGGTTTCTACCCGCCGCCCGCATCCGTAGTTGATTTATGAATACCCTCCACACGCTTCTGTGCGACATTGTACAACCCATAAAGATTTACCACACACACACAGTAACTCCAACCGCTTAGTAGGGTGCACTACTGTACGGAGCATGGGGAAGGGACAAATTGACACGAAGAATGACCTCTGCCAGTAAAAATACTGACGCGGTGGCCGTCACAAACCAGGTGATCCTCTTACATGGCTATGCCCTCAACCACTCCGTTAGGCGTCTGAGCGCTTCCTACAACGCCCTCACCACTCTTCCGTGGGTTGCGCAACCATCACGGCGACCACCGTGCATGGTTTGGTTTCACCTCTCCGCCAAATTCACAAACCCGGCAAGAGCTTCACCAGTAACCACCCCAAGCGCACGCAGGTTCCCAACCTGCAGGCCTGCCCATCTTTTTATTGATACTGGTACTGTTTGGCCACAAGCGATACATGAGCTCAACGGGTTTACGAAAGCGTAAGCTTCAACATAGCCTTCATTCCTACACATATCGGCCATGCCCGGAGTGCGGCGACAGGTTTTCAACCCCTCCTCGATACAGTCTGCTCTACCCACGCAGCTTCGCTCCACTCCTAGAGCAAAACCTGCAGCTCGTGCCCCGAACGAAGTGACACTCCCTGAGGCAGCTTCAGCCTCAACAAATCCACTAGAACCACAGCCTATCCCGGGTACCACTCCTCCTCCGCCTTTGCCCACCACCGCTCCCTCATTGAACGGCTCGAGGAGACAACCACTTCCCCCCTCGAACGAAATCTTCACTACTCACGTCCGCTAGCGTAACACATAACGCGACGTGAGCGCCAACAGATTTCAAGGCAACTAGCTCTTGTCTTTGAAGAATGCGCGGACGCACCACGTGGTTCTTCTCAAGCCGTGGAGGCTTTCACCAAGTTGTTCCTATTCCCGTCCGCGATCCTCGCCAATTCTAAGCCCTCCACCCTCTCAAACCTCGTTTCGAGAAAAGCATCAAATTCCTGTATTTTTGATGAACGCATTCAACTGTGGCGTGAATGGACAGTACGAAGCTTTGATGCGAAGGGCAAACCCCCTAGCTACGTCCCGCCCGTTGCACAAGGCAGCTGAAGACGAAAAAGCGGGGATCCATAAGCTGCTCGCCTCAGGGTCGCCAAGGAGCGCGCTTAAGACAAGGCGGCGCCTGCGCTGAGATCTTCGGGGATCTCATGCCCCACTTCAGAGGTGGTTTCCATTTTTTGGGAGAAACACCCACAGCGCTCCCCGACTATGGAGCCGTACCAACCCGCTTCCCTGATTCGTTGCGTCCATGCCCCCACTTCACTCCAGAACTTGTTCTCCATTGCGTTCGGAGCTTTCCAAGGGGTAGTGCCGCAGGTGTCCCGGACTCTGCCCAAACCACTTCGTTGAGCTCTTATAGGTCTAACCAGTTGTAAATGGAGGACGAAACTGCAAGCTGCTCTGATTAGTGTCGTCAACTTACCAGCCAGTGGAAGGCCCCTGTGGCTATATCTGCATGGATCGCACGTGCGCCGCGTACGGCCCTTCTGAAACCGGACGGAAGAATCAGGCCGATCGCCGGGAGAGATCTTACGTCTCTTGATGGGCAGATGTTCGCTGGCTCGCATTTCCGACAATGCTTCCGAATACTTTCAGCCACTGCAGTTGGGAGTAGCAACGGGAGGAGGATCTGAGGCAGTTGTCCACGCTACACGGTGATTTTACGAGGAGCACTGAGAGTGTGTGGAGTATGCACTGTTAACCGCTGACCTTGAAACTGTATACAACTCGGTCAGCCGCAGTGCGTTTTTGAAGGAGGTCGAGCAGAGGTTCCTGGAGCTCTACCTTGGGTCCATTACACGTACGCGGTAACCCGGGTCATCTGCGGTATGCGGATGATTGCTCCGGCGCGTGGCACGCGTGCACAAAGGGGCCCCTCTGGGTCCACTTTTATTTTCCTTTGTGCTGCAAAAAGTGGGGGAATATTTGGGGTGCTTTACTGATTAGGGATGCAGGACGGCTATTCCGAAGGCTAAGGGGGACAGGGCAAAAAGTGACGCGGGAACTCCAAACCCGCCTGAAAATGTGGGCGACACCGCAGGTGGGTCTTCTCAAATCCTTCAGCTGTGGTGCATGGACGATAGGTATATAGTTGGCACCCACGAACTCATTCGAACGGCATTACAGTTCCCCTCCTCTCCGGAAGTGCTCAGTTGGGGTTTACCTATTCGCCTGGATAAGTGCGCCGTCTGGTGGCCCACCGCACCGCCAGCTGTTCAGCAGTCCCTCCCATTTGAGCTTCGCCAGAACTATGACGCCGGGAGAACAGTGCTCCCCCACCCATCGGGTCGTATCTTTTCATGGAGCGCGAGTTCTCAAAGCACGTCACTTCGTTGCAGCTTCTCTTCAAATCCTCGTTAACGGTTGAGGATATTCATGTAGCTCTCCACCTATTGCGGACCTGCTTTGGTATATGTCGGATCAACTCTCTCTTACGTGTAGTTCCCCCTCATTCCAATGTTAAGGTGCAACTGAATTCGACACCGCTGTTGGAGACACGCTACGGGGGTTGATTGGCGGGGTTCCCGACACCGACACTTTTCAGGAATTACAAATTCCTATTGCGCCCTTCGGGCCCGCCCGCAAACCAACATTTGGCATCGGGCTCCGCTCCACTCAGCTCACTGCGGGGGCTGACTTCCTTTCCTCCGAATCCCTCACGCGTGCCCGTGCTCTACCCTTCTCCGTGTGCTACCGAACACTGCTCTCCAATCTTACACATCCGCAGTTCGGGCACATGATGAGTGGAAGACACAAGTGGCACCCGAGAATGTTGTCCAGTTCACGTTTATGCACTCAAAGCAGCGGTTTGGGCAAGGGCAACTCGCTCGCCAGTTGAGGAAAAGGCCTTCTACGCCATGCCAAAAGGGGTGAGAGGACCGTGGCATTCCGAGCGTCGTTGTCAGTGGATGATTGCAAGGACTAGCTTTCATGCCAACCGGCTCCAGGCCTGGGTACCTACATCTCGGATTGCAATTACAAGACGTGGTTGCAGTTCTATTGCAGGGTACCACTGTTTACTCCTGCTCCAAGATGCCACAAGGGGACACTCATGTATCAGTACAGTGATCACGCGCTGTGCTGTGCCTATGGATCAACCCGCGGGTGGCGGATTGAGGCACGATTCGCAAACATGTTGCTTAGATTACTTTGTCGTCTGAAACCTCTAGCGGAAGAATCTAAACGGTACTGCGATATCTGCTATTAGGAAAATGAAGTAAACCATCCCACCAAAACCAAACATTCTCCCGTATCAACAATCTTGTAGCACCTTCGCTTGTCCTTTAGCCTACGGTCCCCCCTTAGGTGATCCTGTAACAATCGCAAGCTCTTCGAATGGCGTAATAATTCGCGACACTTCGATCCTACTGCATTGTACACTCCATCCCAGCCTCCTCCAGTCCATAACCATCATCAACAATTGCTCCCTCTAAGAGTGAGATTAGATTCGCGTAATCATCTGCCATCTCCGTTATTTTCTTCAGCTTGTGCAACGGCATTTTAATCGTACCCGTTTCATCCTTCCCGCCGTTCCTATTCCCCGCAATTGCCGCTGCTGCCGTCTTTCTCGCTTTCCCTTCAGTGCGTCGCTGTTCTTTCTCCCTCACACGCTGCAAACCAAATATTCTCAAGTAAACCTTGCTTCTCGCCCGCTTCAAGTATGCCATTGCGTTTTCTCTTTGTAGCGCTTCAAATTGCTTGAAATGATGCGCAGCAAACTGCCTCGTCAGGTTTCGATAGTGCATGATGATTTCCCGCTTCTTCGCCACTCGATCTGCATGTGGGATCACATGCTCAAGAAGACGAAGCTCGGACTCCATTGCCAGACCCCACTTGAAAGACAAACTGAATGCTTCCTTCACTGCCGCTTCATAGAAGTCATACTCCTTGTCCTCCAAATCTCTGACACACATATCAGTTGCTTCCTTGGTCCTCTTCTCTAGGTCCTTTTTGTAATGCCCGCACACTTTCAATCCATCTTGCCTCCGTTGGAATTCTCAGGACCTAGGTTTTCTCTGATTAGGCATTCCTGACTACCATCATCTCCTGGATATTCTTCCTTCCTATTGGTCCCTTTCCCTGTTGCTCTTCTTACTTCCTTTGCAATCCCGAAATGAAACTGGAATTGATTGACCTTCCCACTCCTCCAATGTCAGGTTTTTCATTCTCAGCACGAAGACCCTCAACCATGCTCGGTGAAATGTCACATTTCGAAAAACATTCCTTATTGATCTCCTCGTGGGACAGGAAATGTGGTATTTCTCCTGCTTCTAATGCGCTTTGTCCGCCAGGGAACTTTCTATTTCCTCTCCTCCTCCTTCCTGTCCGGAATATACTTAAGCACTGGTTCCTTTTTTCATGGTTGCCATCTTCAAGTTTCGGCCTTTGGTTTTTAAGATCTCTGACAATGTCACTCGGCTCACTATTCTACCTTCCGAGGTTTGTTCCTATCTCGGACTTCCTTCTCAAAGTCATCCATGTCTCCCTGCATTGCTCCCCGATAACTTCACGGCATGCTCTCCGATACTTATTAAATACTCATCCGTGTCCTTGTCAGCTTTCTTGCCAGTCCTCTGGCCCTTGCTTTGCAAACTTGAGTGCAAGTCAGTTACATCAGGGCACTGTCTCCTTTCCTCGACAAGTCGTTCTATCCTTGACATTTGTTGCGAATCATGTAGGGTGGTAGATCGTTTTGGACTAACGTTACACCCGGCAGGCTCGAGATATCTTTTGGTGTACAGGACCCAGTTCTGGGCTTATTCTTCCGCCAGGTAGTAAAGCATCGATGGGCTCGCAAAACGGTCGAATGAGATCGAGGATATGTTGAGGAGGAGATTGGGATAGCGAGGGATAAGCTGGGAAGGTGATGGGTGATCATTAGAAAGTGCACCGGAATGAGAGGTGGGCGGTAAGGAATGGCAAGGAACTAACTTGTGGCTGGGACAAGGGGCGAGAGGCTCAAGTTTATCGCTGCCGAGAAGGAGCATTACGGATGGTCATTTCTTGGACCATCGAAGAGAGGGGGAGGATTCGATTGGAGGTGGCCATTTGAAGAGGCCATAGTTGATAGGTAGATGATACTTCGAGTATGGAAGTGATGAAGAGTGTGTAGCGCAAAAGAGGATGGGGGACCGGGGGACGCAAGAGGTAAGGGAATGGTGAAGGCGTTGAAGATCGAGGAGAAGGCTAATAGATAAGCTCTCTCTGGCTAAGTTTGGAGGTCGTGAAGCATATGACTGAGCAGGGAAGGATACACTCTATGTGACTGAGAGTTGAAAAGATCGAAGCGGACAATTTAAGGGGGAAAGGATCTTTGATAGGTATTCAACGTTGATTGGAAGCTGTACCCTGCCGTATCCGGAACATTTCAATTGGTCACAGAGCAGCTTACAGCAGCGGTTGTGCGTGCCACTGCTCACTTCCCAAACCAATCCCAAATCTTGGCTTTGAAAGGGGGGAGATTTAGGGGGGAAGGAGGGGGTGCGTGTTTGGTTTATTTAAATAATTTTTACGCTGATACTTTTCAGAATAAAATATGACAAATATGGGGTCGAAATTACAGACTGTAATTTAATTGCAGAGTTCTGCATTGACTCGTGACGCATATACCTGAATCCCGATCATTATTGAACATCCGTAAGGTATGTTTCACGCAGGAAACCAGTACTTACAAGCGGCAAATTCCCCAGTGAAAACACAAGCTCACGGCATCTACCACCTCCAACCCCAGCTCATCTTACCCCTCCTCCCCTCCTGGGACGAAGATCTGATGGTTAGATCTAGTACTCTAGTGGGAGATGGTAGAGATGGTAGTGTTGTAGACGATCTTCCCTTACATTCTTCCTTTATCCCTGAATCGGAGTCAAGACCCAGGTTTATATCCTCACCAACAGCATGAGATGTGAGTTTGTGCAGCACACAAGCCCACCACTGGAGAGCTCTAAATCGTAACCGCTATAAGTACAACAAGTACTTAGAACTATGTGATTGGCTATAATGGACGCATTTATGAAATGCATAGTTGTAATTAAAAATGTTGCTGCGCGCCAGCCCTGATGTTATTTGATTGCGGCATGCTTTGCTCCAAAGTTTCCACCTCCTCCTGGTTGACGTCCTCGTCAACTAAAAGCTCTGGATAAAAGCTATGAACGGTGATATATTTCTTGAATTCAAGATTCAGTGTTCCATTAGAGTCAACAAAATCGCGCTTGGGTTTCCATTCAGCCTCATGTGTTGTTGTTGTTGGAGCACCTTTCATCAAGCGAGAAACTGATAAACTTTTCCACGTTTCCGATGCTCCAGGATGGCTTCAACGACATTTTTTCACCCTGGTCTCCTGAGAGGGGATCAGTTCTAAAAGTAATAGGAATGCTAATGTCAGCTGGTTGTTCCTTTAGCGTGTTGTGTGGATGACATAAACAACTGGGTGAAATTTGATGTTACCCTCATGATAAAATTTCACGGCGTTCTTACCAACCAGTTGCACAATTGAGAAGGATCCGTACCTGTGAGCAGCATATTTCTTTGAAACTTTAGACTCGGAGTATGCATATTCAAACAGTGAACGATTTATCCAGACCTTATCTCCAATGTTCTAATCAGGCCTCTTATATTTCTTGGTTGAGCTGGCACTCTGCCTAGCTTTCGCCACCTCATATTCAAACGTAGCTCTCAGTCAAGATTTCTCCAATCTAAACTTAAACTGTTGCGTTTCCAAACTGTATTCCCCTTGTATTCCAATACTTGATCAGGAGAAAATAACTGACCACAGTACCACAGCGCAGCAATCGAAATTACAGAAGTGGCCTTGACAAACATGACTGTAAATATTGCACAATTACAGAGTCTCTCACGGGGTCATCGAATCCAGATAAGTCTGGTCGCTTCCGCCGAAGCGTTGCCTCCAGCGATCAGTCTCACGACTGCACTTTTTGCAAAAAATATCTTTTGTTCAATAAAACGTCCGATGATAGTTCTCTTACCATCCGTGGCAATAACTATGTCTTAAGTACTGTTTTAACTACAGCTTAGATTATTACGGGGCATGAGAGAGTGTTCAACTCTTGTTCTTGTAAACGGCGAAGTTTATCAGAGAGTAAACTTCAAATTAACAAGAAACCGCCAAAATTGTTGATATATGTATGCTGTGGTCTGCTTGGAGGCACAAGAGAGCCAGCGCATGTGGCTTAGTGGCTAAAGTTCTTCATCAGGTTGTGGGAAAAGTTGCAAACTACTGACCACCGCGAGGTATAGAGAGTTTTGTATTTGACTACACACGCTCTGAGAGAAATGATATTCCTTTTTCCTTTTTAAGTATAGACGAGAAAGATAATATGAAGTTCTGCCTGGGCCTGTTGACAGCCAATAACTACTTTGCATGGTCAAATGACATGGAGGTAGTATTACGAGGGAGAGGTCTATGGAAATATGTTGACAAAATTGATACCCAGTCAACAGGAATTGAAAATACCAAGGATACTACAGATGAGGTAGCCCCAGAGCACACAGAGGCAGAAATCCTGAGTGATTCTGATGCCCAAAAGCGTGACTTGGCTCTTGCTCTACTAATGATGTCTATCGACGGCTCTTGCAAGGCCACGGTGCGAAAGATACGGTGCCCGCGTCAGGCTTGGGCTACTCTACAATGCACGTTTCAAGTAGTATTTAAGGATTCCATCGACGCAAAGCTGATAAAGCTACAGATAACTTCTCTTAAGAAGGTGAGGGCACTGTTGAGTATTCTGATCACACTTTATGGTTAGTAAGAAAGCTGAAAAGTGCTGTACAAGACTTGTCAAGAGTGGAATTAAAGCGTGCACTGCTTCATGTATTACTTAAGTAGTTCGACGTGATCGCAGAGATGATTATGAGCATGAAGTGCGACTTCAACGGGGAATTTGCAAAAATAGTTGTTTGACAAACGCGTTTAGAGGAGCTAGATACTGAAACAGAGCAGGCATTGGTCACTAAAACCACAAAGTGTACAAGGAAGTGCTTCATATGCGGAAAGAATGGACTCATTGCCAACAATGTTGGCAAAGGGTAGGAATGGTAACAGAAACAAAGCTTACAGGGAGAAACGCAACTGTTTCAAGTGTGGCCAGATGGGACACATTGCCAAAGAATGCAAGCGGGGGGAGTATAGTGATGGAAGAGATTCGTGCACATCAATGCTGATATTTCCATCGGCGCTCAAGGCAATGGCAGACAAGAAGAATTCCGAAAAATGGATGCTATACTCTGCCTGTACCAGGCATATTTCAAATAACCGCAGTCATTTTGCAACATACGCGCCAAGTTAGGGAACCATACAAGTAGGCAACAACGAAACTATAAAGTCGTTCGTCTGTGGTTCTGTTTTGGGTGAGAAAGTTTTGAATGGCGTGAAGCGCAAAGCTTGCAGGACGTATTTTACGCTCCTGAGATGGTGTATAACCTAATTTCTGTATCATGCCTACGGAAGAAGAACTTCCGGATGATTAGATGTGGACGATAAAGACCCTAGGCGGGGTCAGATGAAGATTTTTTACAAGCCTACTGAAGTTGTGAAACTAACTGGGCAGGAGACCCAGGATGGTCTTTATGAGGCACCAATTTATGTTAAAATTCAAAAACAAGCACATGTGTTCCGTGTGAATGAGGCAAATGTTTGACATAAGAGGCTCGGTTACTGCAGTGACGCTGTTTTGATAAATTCTATTCCCCGAGTCCCTGGATTAAAAGAAAAGAACTTGAAGCGCACTAAGGAGTGCAGTTTGTGCGAGCTTAGGAAGACTGCTAGGGTACCACGCAAATCTGTTTTAATCAAGGACGCATCCGCTTCAAAACCGTTGGAGCACGTTTATACCGACGTTGTCGGACCAATGAAACAAAGGTCACTAGGGAGGGCAAAGTAATTTGCCACACTGTTGGACTCCTTCAGTGGTTTCTCGCTACTACGTTTCTTAGATCGCAAGAGTAAGGCGGGAGATGCTGTTATTAGTATTATTCGTGAGATGGAAGTGATGTTCAAGAGTAAGACCAGAATGCTAAGGTCGACTGGTCTCAACGCAGTGAATTGGTTGCGCTTAGACGGTGGCAGAGAGTATATCGGCCATTAATTCACCGAATGGTTATACAGGCGCGGGATTATCCATGAGACTACAATGGCTTACTCGCCGGAGTCCAATGGATGTGCTGAACGCCTGAACAGAACGCTCCTAGACATGGTCCGTACAATGTTGATCAATATGAGAAATACACGCCACGAACTCTGAGCGGACGCGATTAATACAAATGCTTCATTCGTAACCGCTTGATTACTAGGAGCTATAAGGAGAACAATACCCTAACGAAATCATTTGGGGACGGAAACCTAATGTGGGATTTATTAGAGTGTTTGGCAGTCGGACTTTTGCGTACAAGACCACACCGAAAAGGGACGGAAAGTTTTATACAAGTGCTGAGGAAGCCGTTCTAGTAGGCGTCTGCCGAGGTGACGCTTACCGCGTCATAATTTTGAACTACAAGCGCACCGTGGAGAGCAAGTTTGTAAGATTCTATGAGTCCTCGGATGCGACAGGCGTAAAAATAGATGACGTCGTTGAGTTTGACTTGTCCGACCCAAAAGTAATTTTTGATGACATAAAATTGGAGGAGATCAAAACTGGGCGGCGAAGCCGGAGAATTAACTTGAAAGAGAGGGAGTTATTCACATTCTGAGGCAGGCTGAGCGTGATTTGAATAGCTGTGAGTCAGATGAAGGCTTACAACATCATCAAGACCATGACATCTCAATTAATGATTTGGCGTACTATCTTGCATTGCGTCGCATAAAACGTCGTACCGATGCAGAACCGCCAAGTAGATTTGGGCACGAAGAACCTGAACATGCATTTTTAGTGTTGGAATCTGAGCAGGGCTGGAATGAAATGCCGACTATATATCAAAATGCAATGCAGAGACCGGATTCGGCAACATGTAAGGAGGCAATGGACTTGGAATTCAAAACATTGACAGATATAGAGACTTTGCAGCCGGTTAAATTACCTCTTGGAAGGAAGGTGATAAAAACTAAATGGATATTCAATATTAAGACAAGAAGGTGAAGGAAATATTTCCCGCTATAAGGCAAGATTAGTCGCCAAGAGCTTCTCGCAGGTTGCGGGTGTGGATTATACTGTTACTAAGTATGCGACTGTGCGGTTCATGCTATCATTGGCAGAATTTTATTACTGGAAGCGAATTTTGTTTAACGTTAAGAATGCTTTTTTAATGCTCCGCTACAAGAAGAAATCTATGTGGACCATCCAGATGGATTGTGCAGAATGAAAAGGAGGCCTTCGTGTATATGTAAATGAAAGCCCTGTACGGTTCAAAGCAAGCATCAAGGGAGAGGACCAAGCATCTACATGAATTTGAGGTACTGTTTGAGTGCAAACAGTCGCACGCAGACCCCAAGGTTTACTTCTGGAAGAATAAGGGATATTTTGTCATTTTCATTATCTATGTAGACGATATCTTGGTTCTGTCCGAAACTTATAAGTCTCTATGCCACGTATCTGAACATATCAAAAGAACTTTTAAGAATCATGTGTCTAATAATATTCACAAGTTCCTAGGTTTTTCAGTTCATGAAAAAGGTAACTGCATCAAGCTACATAATGGTCCCACGGTGAAGCATCTTTTGGAACACTTTCAGAGGATGAATTGTAAATCCGCATCTACTCCTCTGCCGCCATCATTAGATTTGTGTGCTGATTCGAATGATGCGCTGAGTGATCAAATGCCTTACAGGAAATCAATTGGCGCATTTTTACACTTGGGAAATACAGTAAGACCAGACATTTCATATTAAGTCGGGTACTTGAGAAGTTTTATGCATAATCCAACAGAGCAACTATGGAAGGCAGCGAAACATGTCCCCGCTACTTGCAGGGAATCCGTGAGCTTGGAGTTTTCTACTACTCGGGGGCAGAAAAGAATTTAGACGCATTTTCTGATACTTTTTTGGGGCAAGAGAAGCCTGACAGAAAGTTTATCTCAGGCATGATTATAATGTGCACTGGTATTACAATAAGTTGGCGTTCAAAATGCAGATCGTTGTAGTCCAGAGCTCGAAAGAAGCAGAATTTGTTGCTTTGGCGGACTGTATTAGAGAAGTCATATGGATGAGGAAGTTTTGCCCCATGTTGGAACAGATAGTTGGTAAGAGAATAATGAACGCTTTATTTGATATCAAGATTGAGGAGGATAACCAGGCTTGTATTGTTGATGAAGAGAATCCTGTTTTGTCTGAAATCTCCAAACATATTTATTTTAAGTATCAGTTTGATATTAGTCATGTTCGAAAGGGTGCTGTGAGGTTACGCTATGTATGTACCAACGAAATGGTTGCTGACATATTAACGAAGAACTCAGGAGCTCAAAAATTACAAAACGAAGGTACGATGGTAATTTCTAGTACACTAGTTGGAGATGATAGAGATGGTACAGTTGTTGACGATCTTCCCTTACTACTGTACGTGCTGCTTTGATTGGACCGACCCATTCGTTCACGCTCTTGCGCCAATTTTCTAAGTCCATGTTCGGATGTAACTTAGAAGGATCAGGGAAACTTCCACCAATCGGAGATCGAATAACTCCTGGGCCCATAAATATGGTAAAAAGGTGTAAGAAATTCTTAAAGTGTAGATGGTAACTGATAGGGGTAAATCGTCGGTAGAAGAGATATTCAGAACCAACTACCCCAAGAAGGAGCGGTTTCAAGCGACAAAAGTGCTACCGTGGTATAGTTGAACGAACGAAAAGGAGTGTATATAAAAGAGAGTTGAGAGGGCTACAAGCAAGTATGAAAGGTGCAGGATCTACCACTGATGCTCTGTGGGCAGCGTAGGAAAAAGGTTTCTTGGGTCTGAAGTTGACTCTCAACTCCCTACTACTCAGGACTTGGCTTGAAGTTGTCTGCCAACTTGCTTGACCTCCACAAGAGGAAGCAGTTTACTCGGCTTATATAGACTTCTGGCTATCCCTAAAGTCCGAACAAAACTACAGAAGGTAACAGAAAATGCATAAAAACAATTTGTGTGGACGATATACTCTAAACAAAAGATACTTAAGAAACTAACAATCAATGAGGTCCTCTTATTTCCCATTCTCTACGTCAGATCCAAACAACTCCTCCAAAATATCCATGCTGCCCAAGTAGTCCCCACAAATATCTGCGAACGGCTCATAGATCTCTATTTCTTCCTGGGAGATATCTAAACTACTAAAGATATCTCCATCCGGTTCCAGCGTCGGCGCCACTTGTTCCATACTCTTCAGTCCAGGCCCCACCACTCCAACACTTTCCATGCCCCCTTTACCTTCATCTACCTCGTCCTCGTCCTCATCATCCTCCTTTTTCTCCTCCTCTTCTTCTTCCTCCTCTTCCTCCTCTTCCTCCTCTTCCTCCTCATCATTCTCCCCGTTAATAACCTCGTAGACCAATTCAGGGAGTAATTAATCCTCGAAGGTCTCCCCAGCTCCCTCTTTGATGTCCCACTCCCGCGCCTTACCTACCTCCTCCGCTTCATCCTCAATAAAAAGCCGATGCACGAATTCGATCACCTTCTTATTGGTTAGCCGGCGAAGGTAGTCATCACGGTCAGTAGGTTCGAAAGGGCGCCTGGGAAAGAGTTTTAGGGGCGAGGATGGCGATTTTTGGAAATGACTTTCAAGCGCCATAGATTGTTCATTTTGGTAGTCTTTGGGAAATGGGGGGCAATAGAGGGTGTTTCGGGTGTGGGGGGGAAAGGGGTGATGAGTAAAATGATCGGGGACGTTTAAAACTTGGAATAAAGGGGTTTAAATAGGCTCCCGGGGCATGTTCTATAGATTAGGTATAGGTAAAATAAATCTGCAAGGGATTTTGTAGTAGTGCATTTGCGCCCCTTTTCTTTAAAAAGCGAATTTGGAGGAGGAGGTAAGCAAAAGGGGAAAAGAACTTGATTCGGGATCGATTCAGAGGGATAAATACAGTATAAAAATATCTAGATAAAATGGAAGTAAATTTGGAAAGGACGGCGGTAATGATAAGCAAGGCTCTCGGAGGACGAGGAAGGACCGGAACTATAAGAAATTTTGGACAAGGGGAGGTAATACAGTAAACTAAAAGTCTGTAGATGACGGCGACAAAAAATACGTTCCTATCAGCACGCGCCTAACAGTAACCACGTGGTAGCGTCGGCAGTGGGCGCAGCTGGAGGGTTGATAGGGAGAATAGGGTAGGGCAGCGTCAGATTTGTTGTGGACGCAGTTTTAGTCGAGGGGCGTCGAAAAGGGAGTCTCGGGAAAATGGCAAGGTCAGTCGGTAGCAAAAAATGCCTATCACCCTTGAATAGTCAGATTCCTGCTTCAGTGAATACCGATGACACCTTATAACGGACAAAATGAGGGAAAGAATAGATTTATGGAATGCGAGGTACTTCAAAACACTGGCCTCACTCCAGCCTTATGAGGTAGTACCTCATGACCCGGCCTCATTTTCAGACTCCATTACGAAAACCTGTCCCCCTCAGCCTTCGAAAATAGCCGTCCTGCATCTCTAATCAGTAAAGCACCCCAAAATTCCCCCTTCAAAACACTATGTGTGCAAGCACTCGACCAGCCCAAACACCGCCGGGGCACCAGCTCGTTTCACTTCAGACCAGCAACAGGTCAATATCAAAAAAGGCGACAATTCTGGCCAAAGAAGGTGCGTACAGAAAGGTCGCATAGGCCTTGCGCTCATTAGGCGATATACCAGCTACCGGTCAGATGACTAATGCCCTTATCCATAAACATCCCAACCAGGCCCCGATGAAACAAACATAGTCAGTGGACCATTTTCTACCAACTACAGCTTCCTACCGATCACTGAAGACGAGGTCCTTGATGCTATCAGGGCATTAAAAACAGGATCCTCTCCCGGAGGCTCAATTTTAAAGCCATACCAACTCGTAGAATTGCTAAGATGTCCTTCCTCATCGGGGAATTCCGGCTTTTTGGCAGCTCTTACAGGACTTGTTAATGTTTTAGCAACTAGAAAAGCACCAGCCTTTCTCGTTCCTTGGATCTCTGGTGCCCCACTAACACCGGTGGCGAAGAGAGACATGAAACCTAGGTCAATGGACGTTGGAAAGACGCTGCTTTGAGTGGTCGCTAGCTGCTTAATGAATCGAGTGTCCAGAAGGCGACAGACTACCTTCAACCCCTTCAAGTGGGTATCGCCACAAATTCGGGTACCGACACAGTTGTACACGGAATAGGGGGAAAGGTTTGGGTTTTGTACTTTTGGAAGATAGATCCTATCTATCCCATAGTTTTCGAGACAACTACAATCGACCGAAAAAAGGTATGCAGACAAAGCACCGAATCCGAAGAGTGGTTCAGGAGTATGGCATTGATCTAGCATATGGGCCATTCACGGTCGATCTAAAGAACACTTTTGATATCTGCGGTAGATGTGAAAATTGACCAAATTTTAATCTCTATCCCGGTGTCCTACATTGATGCTGAATTGTGGAGCAATATTTTTATTGAGGCCCACAATTTATATTTATTATGAATCATCAAGGAATAATTTTATCTATTTTACACTGGCACTATTTTATGCTGAATTCAGTGTGAAATAATTTTTATGTCCTACAGTTGGGTTTTTATATTATACAGGCTATAATTACTACATTTATGCTACCAACAAATTATTATCTGGATGATTGCTTACCTGGAAAATACTGCAATAATTATTGCTGAGCCTAAATTATGTCTACCAAAATTATTGAACGGCTCACCTGATTTTTGTAGCAGGTTCACCCTGGCGTAGAGTATAAGTAGTCTAGGTTGTTAGAAATATTTTTACATCCTCGGGCTATCGAAATATTCCCCTCGATCAGATATTATTAAATTTGGTTTTCTATTCATTATTCATTCTAAGTCCGATTGTGGCATTTATTTATTTATTCAAGTTGGAACTATTTATTATTATTTGGATCTACCTATCCCAATTATTTTGCAGTTATGGGCCCAGATCGCCCCGAAATTCCTTCAAGGCCGAAATTTTCATGGGATCTTCGCACGGCTCCTTGGACGGATGGTAAAGGACCTCAAGAAAAATATTTTGATGCTGTTCAAAAATGGAAATCTGTTCATGATTTATTACCAGCATCAAATTCTAATAAGGTTCCTAAGGCAGTACAAGGTCTTGTCTTACAATCACAAATTATTTGGACGAGCTCTTGATATTTGTAAGAAAATTCCAGACACAGAAATTCAGTCTGAAAATGGTGCATTAGCGATTGCTAACGCTATTCATAAGGTGGATCCTCTATCATCTATATCAGATACATTTCAAAAATTCTTAGATCTATTGCACACTACTCGTGGTGATAGTGAGTCTTTCAAAAATTTTGAATCACGGTTTGATGCTCAAATTGCCCGATTTCATTCATCTACTGGTACTTCGAAATTACCTGAAGCACTGGTATCATTTTTGCTCCTGGCTAATTCCAAAATTGATTCAAACCAGCGAGTATCTATTTTGGCTGCTGCTTCTCCGAAGCATGAAGAAGCCGATTTGGAAAAAGGAAAAATCCTAGAATTAATCAAATATTCAGAAATATCATCTATTATTCGTGCATGTGATAAACCAAAAAATACAAATCAAATATATGGAAATGCTCAAAAATATATCTCTTCAAATCAATCAAATATTTCATACGGAGAAAAGAAAAATTTCAAGAAAAATAATAAGCAAAGATTATCTCCTGAAGACTTTGCTGCGCTCAAGGCAAAATCAACTTGTGACCGATGTGGAGAAATTGGCCATTGGGCCTATGAAAAAGATAAATGCAAGAGTGCTAAAAATTATCATAAAGGTTCATCATCTAGAATGGGAAATGCAGAAAATATCAAAGACAAAAATGATTCTGGTTCCGTAACATTTCATATGGTAAAAACGGTGCTTGATTCTCCGTCAAATACGTTATACCCAGGTCCGTTACTTGATGATGGAGCACCGTATAGTGGAATGGGTATTGTTGAATTACGAGCACTTTCGAAATTTATTTTACCGAAATGGAATGGAATTCTTGATGAACTTCCTGAATGTATCAAGGACACGCCCTTCTGGCAATACGGAAATGGCGACCACTCAAGCGAAAAAAGAAAAATGATCGGTTCAATATTTTTATCAGCTATTTCAGACAATGGAAATCAGGTTAAAATAAGGCATCTAATAATCAGTGGATCATCTCAATGGGTTATTGGAAGAAATATCACAAGAAAATCAAATATTATTCATATGACGGACAATCGCATCGAGTTCGAGTCCGCAAATAATTCAATCGATTCTATAACATTGGTGGATCATGGTCATCATTGTTATGTACCTGGAAATATATTTATACAATCATCCGAACCTATTGAAAACTCATTTCTATCAGCAATTTGTTCCAACAATATCAATACATCAAAAAATATATCTTGGGCTGAAAAGAAGAAAATAATTAATAAGGTTCACAAACATGTATGTGGTCACTCAAATTATGATGATATAAAACTATTGTTACAAAGAAATTTTATATGGGACGATGAATGCAAAAAATATTTATCAAGCATAATTGACTCCTGCAAATTTTGTGATGTCACAAAAAAACCATCTCATCCTCGTGCAGTATCTTTAAGCTCTATATCTCGCGGATTTAATGAATTGGTTTGTGTGGATCATTTTTTTGTGGAAAACTTGGATATTTTTCACATTATGGACTCAGTTACCAGGTATTCAACTGGTTCAATAGTGCCCTCTTTAAGGATGGAAAATTGCGTTGATTGTATTGAGACTCTCTGGTTAACACCATTTTGGGACCCTAACTATTTAATGGGAGATCAGGCGTTTGACAATGATAATTTTAGAAGCTATCTTGAGGAAAGAGGAATTTCGTTTTGTCCTATTGGTTCCCGCCGCCATAACAAAAATTATATTGAGTCAAAACATAAAATATTGAGAGACATTTATATCCGTTTAAAAATATCCGATTCTTCTGCAAGTAATACGGTTCGTATTGCTCGAATGTTTCAAATATCGAATGATTTATATGGAAATGATGTTGTTTCTTCATACGAGCTTGCCACTGGTCACACTCGACCCATCGATAATTCTGGTCCTCGAAGTCTACCAAATGATTTAAGAGAAGCTCATAATGAGCTAATAGCCAAGAGGAAATTAAATCTTATTCTAAAATCAAAGTCTGTGACCGATATTCCAATTAATGTTGGCGATATTGTGGAAATTTTTATTCATCTACCAAATCAGAAAAGAGGATCTTGGTCATCGCCCAAACCAGTATTGAAATTCGACAAAAAATCTCTTATCGTCACAGTACCTGGATCCAATGGAAAATTTATACATGCTGCAATTGAAGATGTCCGACATTCCGTTTCATCTAATGAACTAGCATACCAAATTCAAAAGGCAAATGATTTATTGAATCAGTCTATTGAATATTCTGTGGAAGATATTTCTGATGAAACAAATATTACCGAAGTGAAGAATGTGGGCGAAAACAATTTTGACGATCATTCTGATGATGGTAATTTTAACCAAATATGAATACTGATGTCGAAAAATATAATGAATCAGAAATTGATGGAAATTTATCAGAATCTAAAAACATATTATCTCTCGAACATGTTCCGATTGAATCTGAACTTAGTTCCCTGCACCCTGAAAATTTAATTCATATCCCTATTGATGAAAACGATGGAATTGATGCGCATGAAATTGAGTTGTTACCTGGAACGGAATTGAAATCATCTGAACAAAAAGATCTGAGTTTTTATCATAAAAGGTTTGGATCTAAAGAATTTTTACTTCATCAAGCATCTGGACTTCCATCTCATATTATTTCAAATGCGTACAATACGGAAGAAAATAATTTTCTCACTACGTGTTCAAAAATTCATGTTTCAAAAATTCCTCCCGACTCGAATGTAATATCCAGGTCACGTTTTATACAAAATAAAAATTTTGGATGATGGAAAATATTATTGCAAGGCTCGAATTGCTCCGCATGGAAATGAGGACAAGGAGAAAAATAATTTGAGAACTGATTCGGAATCTTGTTCTCCGATGGCAATTAGAATTCTCTTATCAATTGCTACAATTTTTAAATGGAATTTATCAAAGGTTGATGTGAAGTCTGCATTTTTACAATCTGGATCAGCATTACGAGATGTTTATGTGAGACCTCCTCGGGAATGCTCCGAAAAATCCTTCTATTGGTTATTACTGTCTGCTTCATATGGGTTAGTCAACGCGAATGCAAAATGGCAAATACACTCTGATAATACTTTCTTTGACCTCGGATTGAAATCAGTCGTTTATATACCCCAATTATTTTTCATGAGTTTAAAAGGATCCTTAATTCTGCTTGTTGTTAAATTGGTCGATGATATACTTATTACTGGACAAAAAAAATTAAGAAGCAATTTATCCAAGATCTTGGGAAAGTATATAAGCTTGGTACAATCGTACATAGTCCTGGATCTTTTTATTTCAATGGAGTTAAAATCATGCAGTTTGATGACTATAAAATTAATGTCTCAGCTGATGAAAGCTAAATGGACTGGAACCCCATTCAATATCAAGAAATCGTCGAAAACAACCTGATGAAGAAATGAACTCATTTGAAAACTTTGCTTTTAATTCGTTAAACGGATCAATTGTCTATTTGGGTATGGTTGCATCTCCAGTGTCTGCCTTTACAGCAAGTTATTTACAACAGAAAAGGTCAAATCCGTTGGTTCGTGATTTATCTATCCAATCTTCTATGCTTCGGAATTTAAAATCTTTTGGTTCTACAAGCACGTATCGGCGCCCGGAAGTTTCTGGAAATTTCAATTTATCAGTTGTTGTTTTTTCTGATGCAGGAAAACCAGCCGGATCGACAAATGCTCAACTTGGATGTATTGGTGGGTTGCTAATTGGCTCCTTAAATTGTAATTCAATATTTCATACAATTTATTGGCATTCACATCTATCTCGGCGTCCTGTTAAATCTATTGCATCTGGTGAAATATTGGCTGCTGGTGAAGCTATCGAGGAAGGAAAAATTATTGCAGCAGCATACAGTACACTTCTAAATATCAATATTCCTCTTCATGTTGCTGTTGATTCAAAAGATCTATTCAGCTCTCTATCTACTTGTCGTGTGCCTGAAGATAAATCTATTAGAGCGGATGTTCAATTAATTCGATATAATTTCGAAACGAACAAAATCAAGAAAATGCTATGGATACCTGGTTCAATTAATCCTTCCGACCCGCTCACAAAAAAGGACAGTCCTGTATCTGACATGCTCAAGCTCCTTTTATTTGATGGATCTATACCTATGGATATGAGTAATATTTTATCTCGGGATTCATCTCAGTCAACAGGATAAATTTAATTCAATATTTCAAAGGGGAAGTAGTGTGAAAATTGACCAAATATTTTAATCTCTATCCCGGTGTCCTACAGTGATGCTGAATTGTGGAGCAATATTTTTATTGAGGCCCACAATTTATATTTATTATGAATCATCAAGGAATAATTTTATCTATTTTACACTGGCACTATTTTATGCTGAATTCAGTGTGAAATAATTTTTATGTCCTACAGTTGGGTTTTTATATTATACAGGCTATAATTATTACATTTATGCTACCAACAAATTATTATCTGGATGATTGCTTACCTGGAAAATACTGCAATAATTATTGCTGAGCCTAAATTATGTCTACCAAAATTATTGAACGGCTCACCTGATTTTTGTAGCAGGTTCACCCTGCGTAGTAAGTATAAGTAGTCTAGGTTGTTAGAAATATTTTTACATCCTCGGGCTATCGAAATATTCCCCTCGATCAGATATTATTAAATTTGGTTTTCTATTCATTATTCATTCTAAGTCCGATTGTGGCATTTATTTATTATCAAGTTGGAACTATTTATTATTATTTGGATCTACCTATCCAATTATTTTGCAGTAGACCTGCTTTTCTGAACGCAGTGAGACAGCTACTCCCAGAGTTCCAGCCTTGGGTCTCACATTGTTACGCAAACGAGAGCCCGCATTCCTGTGGATTGGTCGTCACATCATAAGAAGCGCCTGCGGGAGGCAGTAGGGAAACAACCTCAGAGGCCTCCTCTTCGACATGTTGTTGCACCCCATTATCCTCAAACAACAAGAACCCTTCAGTTCCTCCTCCTCGCCTGCCTTGACCCGTCGATGTAGTGACAGGGTCACGGAGGCGGACATACGTTTCTGGTTTCCCCTTTCCTTCTCTCCAAACTCCGTTTAGATTCCCCCCGCTAGAAGTGTCAGACGACCCAGTAAACTACCCCATCATACCCCCCGTATCAATGGAGGAACCGAACTTTCTGATGTCATGTTCGTAAATCCCCTCGCGCCTTCTAATAGGAGAGTGTGTACTTTCAATCCACTCACCTCCCTCAACGTAGCAATATCCGCCAAGCGCAGACGATATGAACCTTAGCTCATGACTTCTGATAGGGCAAGGCTTGTCTATATTACTATATCCACCCTCGGGGCTCGCATCCAGACGCGTATGCGGTGCTGACCCATGTCGTCCGGAAAGCGGCCGTTCGATCCATAAGACCTATGGGAAGGGGGAAAATGTGGGACTATGGGAAGGATAGAGCGGTGCTAACCCAAAGGCACGATGCCGCGGGCGTCATGTCTAACGCGGCAAGCCTGCTCGCTGCATTGAGCCAGCCCTGTAAGGAATGTTACTTACTGTTACCCAGTGACGACTTGTCCCGCATTACACACTCTCAGCGGCGTGGATACAACCGACTACATCTTCCATGCATTAATATAACCCAAAAATTTCTCTTTGAATAATAAGCTATCAACATTCTTGAGTATACAGTAGGTGTATTTAACCCTTGTTCGTAAGTTGTATCAGCTCTTTCGCATTTTTCCTCGAGTACCGCTACGCGTTCTAAGGTATTACTTGAATGAACAGGCCTGCTTGATGGATGGCTTCAAGGTAGCCTTTCAGGGAGCGTTGTTCCTTCCCCATTACTGCGTCGGCATACCTTTTTGAGTGGATTGAGGTTGCCTGGAAAACAGTTGGATAGATCGGATATATCTTCCAAGAATAAAACACCCGAACATTTCCCCGTGAATGAACCTGTACTGTATACATACATATGTCCAGTACTGTACATAATGTGTATGGCTTTATCTAGAAACAATAATGTGGTGGTAAATCTTTATGGGTTGTACAATGTTGCACAGAAGCGTGGGGAGGGTATTCATAAATTAACTATGGATGCGGTCGGCGGGTGGAAACCTGTCGCGCCTGTATTACTTGGAGACTAAACGCAAAACGGGTAACGAAGTCACGGGGCTCCTGTTGAGGGAGGAACCGCCACGCGAAGCAGCGAAAGAAGCAAGACGGCGGAAAAACCCTTGCCGTCGTCGCCCAAGGCGCCATAGATATCAATCCCGACGGGGAAACAATTAAGCGTCATTTTTTCTTCTAATCTTCTACTAAGGGAAATTTGGGTGTTTTTAATGCATGAAAAATATGGTCAGCTGTTCCCTAAGGGATGTCATGATGGTAAAGGCTTACAATATAAAGGGTTGGTGGGAAGTTGTCAAAACGCTAGAAAACTGACGGGAGGCCGGCCAACAGGCACGCTGCATTGGACATTACTGCTGCTGCGGCATGACGCTGTGTTAATATTTCTTTGACCTTTGCGTAGGTCTCCTTGCCCTCGTAGCGACGTTGCATGCGACGTCGGTTAGCAACGCGTGGGCGTCCGGGTGCCATCCCCGAGAGATAGGGACGGGCACTAGCCTACTTCCGGCGGAAGACGCGATAAAGGACTCGTATCTTCTGTGTTTCGCCGTTCTTGCCGCGTTAAGCGAGGTGAGTGGGTTGAATGTCCTCACTCTCCTGTTCGAGGGCGCTAGTGGGTTGACAAAGGTGACGTCGAAGAAGTCTGTTCTGCCGGTTCGTCCCATTGCGCGAATATCAGGTCTTGTGCGGTGGACCCCTTCTCGCGGCTCGATGACTGGATGTCGCGCGGCTTTCATAAGATCGCTTGCCAATAAACGAACCTGACAGTCGTGTCTTCGCGTCCTCTCGCCCCCGTGTAAGCAGTGCAACAGATGGTCGCCGAAACAGTCGAGAGTTTCGGGGCAGTTCCGCTTGGGGCATGGTGTTTCCGGAGGGAAGAGCGGGACTTGGCAATAGTATTGGAACCATATTGAGAATTCTCTTGGTTCAATGCTAGTCTTAAGGCCCGGAGATGGGGTGCAGTACACCCAATCTTTCGCGCCGGGGAGCCCCATGGAGGCACGGAAGGCCTGCCGTCTATTGTCGCCCACATCGATCTCCTCTTGCACCCGCTCGTGGATGGCGTCCGATAGTGTCTTCTGTGATGGTGTTTTGTTTGAGCAGAGGGCACTAAAGGGGATAATCCTGGACTGGGAGCAAGAGAGGGACCAAATCTGGTGCGCCTCGACGATGTCTCGGTACGTTGAGAGATCCGTAATTGCCGCTGGAGGAGGGCTGCACACAGCCTGTTGGACGCTGCGCTGGAGGCGAGGAAGGCTGCAGCTGCAATTGACTTCGCCGAAGTGAGTCCAATTCCCAGTGATGGCTTCTTGGCGGTGATCGGTTTCATGGGCAACTGCAGTTCTCGAAATATGTCGGGGTCGAGGACGCCCCCAGCCAGTGTGCGCACACAGTTCTCTATCATTGCATCGAATATTGCAGCGCCTTCCGCAGTGCAAGCTGGTGGCACCACCCGTAACAGGTATCCGAGCTTACAGACCCGAAACAGTTGCGCAGGAGCTGGAACGCGATGTGCGTGTTCCCCAAGGCGATGATAGTGTCGAGGAACGGCTTCAGGGACTTCACATGGCCTGTGAAGTGCTGTTGGGTAAACCGGCACCAACCGGAGCGTTCAGGACAACTGTGCCCTCGCTGTACTCCTGTGTGAGTTCTGTTGGATAGAGGCGTTGCACTGACTCCAGTGGTGGAGTTGGCCACCAGATTCTGCATTTCGGCACTGCTAGGTGCAGACCCAGAGCTGTGGCCTCTGGCGATGACAAGATGTCCAGTGCCTTGCGGAGCTGGTCGTGTTTTGCGATGATGTACCCATCATCATGGTACCAGAGTTGGAACAGCAGGTTGCCGAGTTGCTGCTCTTCGTCATCCCCTGATTTCAATAACCGTTGGATTTTGAGGATAACGGGGTGCAGCGCAAGATCGAAAAGGAGCCCACCGAGATTGTCCCTTGTTGCGTTCCTTGCACGCTTCGGATTATATGGCTGCCAAACCACAAGAAAGCGGGCTCATGTGCATAGCAGTATGCCACCCACGGGAACAGGTCGGGGAACTGGTGTTTGACTGCTGCCAGGAAAGCTGTCCGACTGCACAAATTGAATGCATTTTTGAGATCGACAGTCAGCAATGCGTATTCGGAGGTGTGCCCAAACTTCTGTACGACCCTTCGGACTCCATGGACGACGGTATCAGTGCCGGATCGGGTAGCAATGCCAACCTGCAGCGGTTGTAGGTATTTAGCTGCTCTCGCGGAGGCTCTTGTCATCAGGCAACTACCAGTCAATCTGCGCAGCGTTTCTCCTACGGCTATTGGCCTGGGTGTCCGGTCTTTTTTGGCCAAAGGGGTTAGGGGCGCTCCAGCTATCCAAGGTGCAAGAGCGGCTGGGGCCTTGCCGGCTGCTAGGGTGTTCACCATTTTAGACAAGGCTGCCAAAAATCCGGACGGGCCAGATGAAGACGGGGCTCGCAGAAGTTCGACGAGGTGGCAAGGTTTGAGACCGGAGCCCCCGCAGAGGAACCTGGTTTAAACCCACGAACAGCGTCGAGCACCTCCTTCTCCGTGAAGTCGCGGAAGGGCGAGATATTGTCTAGTGGGGTGTGGTGCGCTGCCTAGTCGTTGGGAGCTTGTTGCGGGTGCTTCGCGAGGAGTGCCTGGACGACCTCGGGGGTGGGTGGTAAGACGCCCAACGAGCCGAGCGCCTGTGCTGCCTTTCCATATGCCCCCTCCTTGGCCAGTTTAGTAGCTCTGCTGATATTTACCCGTTGCTGGTCGGAGATAGGCGGCGTAGCCGCAGCGCGTGGGGGAGACGTACTGACGGCCTGTTCCCACAAAGTCATGTATTGGCCGGATAGTTCTACCCGCTCTTTCATTGCTTCTGCAATCGATTGCGGGCGGCGTTCGAGAGAACAGGAGCTGGGGAGGGACATGTCCGAAAACATCACTGCCGGAAACAGGAATACTTTGGCAATGTCTGCACTCGTTGGGGTTGTCCAGATGTGCAGGCGGCAACTGCCTCCTCCATTGTCTTGGCATACAACTCGGCGAGTAGTCCCCGGAATTTTGTTGGGATATGTGCCATGACGGGAGTGTGCGTTGTGAATATGTCTTGGATAGGTGGCAGTGGCTGTATCTCCGGTGTCGATGGTTGAGCGTCTGCCTCTGGTGGCAATGGTTGAGCGACTACCGCGGGTGCTGGTGATGAAAGAGCCGCGGGGACAGGGGCCTTTGGTGGGGGAATACAAGGTGTGGTACACCCAGTGTTTGCCGGTGGGGCGGGGTCGTCTGGGACGGGGACTGGGGAGGCTGTCGTCGGGGTAATGGGCTGCGCAGTTGTGTCTTGTGTAGTGGTAGGTACCGCCTCGGCGCCGTATGGACTGTGCATCTTGGGCACTTTGAGTAGGAGAACTCGAAGAGGCCGTTTGCCGTCGGGCCGGAAGCCTTAGAGCCTATGTACTGGTTGTGACAACCACAGTACCAGTAGCCCACCTGTGCGAGATAGCTCATCAACTTGCCGTGCTGATGCGCCTTTGGTTGTCCCATCTTGGACCCGACGCTGTGTGTAGTACGAAGGTGGGCCAGTAGACTGGCGACTGTTCGTATTCCCGGCCTCAGCGATGGGCACAGCGGGCAATATCCGGGCCTTGGTAGTAGCCTTGTCGAGTTGGTGCCTGACATCGGGCTTTCTGACAGCCATTTTCCGTCATCCCCTTCGATGGGCTTGTGTTTCTAGGTGGCGCAAGTGCTCCATGATTACAGTATGTCCGAAAGTGGCCACGTGGGGGCTTAGTAACAAATTTCCGCCTCCCTGAGGTCTTAAAGCAGTGCACCCTACTAAACGATTGGGCTTATTACAGTGCTGTATGCCAAACCTCGGACTCGACCTGTACGCCGGTATGCACCTCGGACCTCCTTTTTCAACAGTGTAATTGTCACCAAACCTGGGTTCCAGGTGGCCACTTGTAGTTGATCAAAAAAATTGACCGTTTCAATATTCGAACTTGCCGGCGGAGTTCGGCTCTTGGGAAGTGAGGATCGGCGGCGGGGAGGAGAAGTGTTGGACGCCTACAGCGTGATCGCCTCTCGAGTAGCCAAAAAGAGGTGGAGATGCGAAAGCTGAAAGGTGGTCAAGGCGGGTGTTGGGCGTTGAGCATCAAAGTGAGAGTAGCGTGATACTTACACCAGATGAACGCGGTGGAAGGAGAATGTCAGTGGGAAAACAAAGGAAATCGCCTTGCGAGGTCAGCTTGTTGAATGGCACCGCCCGCCTCGTGGCGGCTCCTCGCGGCCCCGCAACGACGGGGGGACGAAGAGGGGGGCGGGGGGAGGAAGGGAGGGAATTCGTAGTTTAAGTGACTCCACAGTATCCATCATCTTCTACTTGAATGTACAGTACAGTACAGTATATATACTGTACAGTACACAGTATGTGGTAGCAGCAATACCCTTCACTTGGTCGAACTTAGGCCTTTGACATGGACGGAATGGTCTGACGGCGTCGATGACGCCGTTGACCAAGCGGAGGAGCTGAACCTTGCGAGGCGGTGGTTCAGTAAGTACGAATGGTGTGTGGCGTCTGTCACAGATGCTAGCCCATGTTTACCCCGTAGTCACTATCTGGGTAATTCTGGAACCTAGCCGTACTTATATCCAAAATGCAAGCCATCCAAACATTTACCCCATTGGAAAAGTGGTCTCAAGGCTCTCCAAGACCCCAGCAACTTCATGGCTGAGAGGCGTAGGAGACACCGTCATTCTGAGTTTCATTCCATATGGACACGTGTCTCATAGTTCGTCCTCCGGTACACAGATCAGTTCCTTCCCCATTACGCTGTAGGTATACCCTTTTTTGAGTCGATTGCGGTTGTCTGGAAAACCATGGGATAGGTCGGAAATATCTTTCCAACAGTAAAACACCCAAACGTTTTCCCCAGATCTGTTATGACGAATCATCCCAAAATACGAATCACTAGCAAAAGCGATGGCTGTCCTGAAGGTAGCTTTTTAGGGAGCATAGTTCCTTCCCCATTACTGTGTCGGTATAGCCTTTTTGAATATTTCGACAGCTTAATCAAGAACTGCTGCCGTACTTTAGCGGGTGGAATGCTAGACAATCTATATTCAAGGAGCTGCAACTGCCCATTAAGCCACTACAGGTAAAGAAGCCGACCTTGGGAATCGGCCTCACCTCTGCGCGAGACGTCGCCGCCGCTTCGTTTCTTGCGTCTAGCGCCGCGACGCAGCAGTTATGCGAGAAGTCTTTGCCGTCCTGTGTTCAAGACCTGACTCAGTATGAGGATGCCACAGCCGCCTTTGCCCATGGAGCGCCTCTTGTCGACCCTCAGAACGAATTCCGTTTAGCAATTTCTGCTCCCCCAACCACCATCGCAGAAGAAGCTTACAGACGCAATTCCTATGGCTGCGCAAGAGGCCTTGCCGCTCGGAAACATCCGCACACCGCGCCTTCCACGCTAGCATGTCCCTCCCCGGAGCCAAAGGCTGGGTCTACTGTGCACTTTGCCCAGGATTGAGGACGCACATCAAGAGCAAAGATTTCTCCGTGTGGTTCCAATGCTTTTGCCAAACCTTTATTCGCCCCAGGTACCCTTGCCCAAAAGCAGGGTGTCCTGAAATGCTGGATATCTACGGGAACCACTTGCTACATTGTCGCTTTGGCTGCGAGCGGAATACTCGCCACAACAACCAGGTGACTTTACTGGGAACGATCTCGCAAGAGCTGCCCGACGTCCTTCCATTGAACCTCGTTTACACTTCCAAAACAGGACAAGCCGGATATCAGGGCGATGGGAGCCGTCAGTGGCACGGATTATTTCGACATAACCTTTGTCAACCCGTCGCTCCGTCAGCAAGAGCCAGGGCTTTCAACCCACTCACAAGCCTCAACGTAGCCCACGCAGAGAAGCAGCGGAAATACCAAGGGTTCCTTGCTGAACTGCCTGGGAGAAACAGGCTAGTTCCTGTTCCCATCTCAACGCTTGGAGGATGGCATCCGGCGGCGTCTCCGTCGTCAAGGAACTCGCGAGAACTGTTGCCACTCGCGCAATGGAACGGTTTTCGAAGGTTTGATGCATTCTTTTACAGCGGCACTCCGCATTGACAGTAACCTCCAATGCCGCTTGTTTGCTGGCTGGCCTCCCTCCACCTTCTAGTAGATGGGGAAATTTGGGGTGTTTTTAATGCATGAAAAATATGGTCAGCTGTTCCCTAAGGGATGTCGTGATGGTAAAGGCTTACAATATAAAGGGTTGGCGGAAGTTGTCAAAACGCTAGAAAACTGACGGGAGGCCGGCCAACAGGCACGCTGCATTGGATTGGAGTGCCATCTACAGTTTTCGTTGCATTGTACGGTTTTCGCAAATGGCTTGGCCAATATACGGTATCTACGCTCCGGTACAAATTTACTGGGTACCAACCCACATATCTACCACAGTAAATTAACCCCCATTTCAGCTTTTTGAATTGATTTGTGGTTGTCTGGAAAAACCATGGGATAGATCGGATACACTTCCAAGGGTAAAACCCCAAACCTTTTCCCTAGCGACAGCTCTCAGTAATACTGCCACGCTGGGCCAGATAGTCTCTGTCCCACTTTACAACTTTAAATTAAAAGGTCACCATTCACACCCATTTTAGACTTGATTTGGTTCTTTAATTTTTGAAAAGTGTGGTTCGGCTATCCCCCGGTGTATGCTAGACATGTCCGGATAATGGGTAATGTGATTCATATTTAAAAGTTTAATGCATTCAGTATCTACTACATATAAATAATTCTTGTCGGATTCGTAAATCCTCATGAATGCTAACTTTTTTGCGTCAATAGCTAGAGCGAATAGCAAAACGGATACATATCCGAATCTTCAAAATATTATGCTCAAGTAGCAAATCTCTTTTCAACATTCCGTACATGTTTTCCATTTACTTCCTCTACCAGTACTTTTTTTACCCAATGCTATTCTCCCCGTCCGATGGCCCACATTAAAAGTTAACCCCTCCCTGCCCCCCAAAACTTGTCCTGCAATATATTCCCTTCATGACTTCTGCTTCCAACACACTGGCCAGCCATAGTAACTCAACCAAAAGCCACCCAGCCCAAACTTCATTCTCCTCCCCGGCAATGAATCGACCACACAGGTAACATTCGAGTCACTGCCCCTCACCCCTTCTTCACCGCCCAACAATTTCCATCAAACCCCTTGAGATCCCCCACCCGAAAACAGTTACATACGGCAACGCAATAACCTCCGCTGGAGACCGCTGTCGCACTAGTCCAAAACTATCCGTCGAGCACGGAAAGACCCTCAGCTGCCGTCGCAGACGAGATCGCTCTGGAAGTATGCGAGGATTTACGCGCGCTTCATCCACATCGTGACATGGCTGTCATCGAGAGAAATGCCCGTCGTCGCCTCTACGACGCAATTAAGGTCATGATCTCTGCCGGATGCATTCAACACGAGGGCAAGGTTCTTCGTTGGATAGGTATCGACGATCTTCGACGATGCTCTCGCAATCTCTTACAATGCAGAAATTCTGAAATTCGTGTCACCATTGGTGAGGCTAGAAACAGAATTGCCCGCAAAGAGACCATCGCCTCCGATATCCAGAAGAAAATCTCCGCATTTGATCACATCTACCCCATGCGTGAAACCAAGCCGACGCCTCACCCCGCTTTCCACACTTCAATTCTCCGCTTTCCTTTTGTCCTGGTCAAGACGACTGGTTCTGCAACCGTCGCCTATTCACCAGATAAAAGGGTAGCTTGTATAAACCTGGCAGCAAACTTCAAGCTCTACTCTGGGACCGATATTGTCTGCTTGATCGCCGAGCAAAGAAAGCATCGGCCGATTGAAATGCAGCCTCGAATTCCGAGAAAGGTCCGCAATCAACATTCAAAAAAACTACACTGCCAACTGCTACCCACACCCACTCCATCCCCAAGACACCTACCTCTGCAAGTTGCCTCCTCAACCACCGAAAGCGGCATTCGCGGAATGCAACCGCAAGCTACCGTCGACCTAGCGCTTCACTCTTTCCCGAGACCACCCCAACAGACTCATACTGTCAAACAAGCTCAAGAGGGACAAGATATTCAACGGGTATACAACTACAACATCCTTGATTCGGCAACGATAGATCGCTGTCTCGACTCGGTAATCCCTGTTCAGTTTGCCAATCATGAAGATGATGTGGAGTTCTTCACGCACTTACTCCATACATCAAAGACCCTCGCTGAAGAGCTTCACCCCTCCAGGTATGGATGCAGCCGCGATGATCCGGCTTCGGATGACGTCGACCGTGAGTTTGAGAGAATAGTCCGCCATGAATGGGCAAAGCAAGACTTTGGCTAGGATGTGCCCATTCTTTGGTAGGAAGACATGGGTGACTCGCATATAGATTCTGAAACCCATGAGCGTAAGGAGGTTGGCAGGCGCGCGCGAGAGGGGACTAAGAAATCTTTTCGCCGTCGCCATCTACCCACTTTTGATTTACTGTAGTACCTTCTCTTGTACAAATTTGGTTGAAGTTCTGGTCCTTCCTCGGCCTCTCTCTCTCTTAGCATCTTTCCAGAAAGGGTATCTCTCATCCCTTACCTTCGCTTATGGGTTTGCGATCCTCTCCATATGCACTGCCATTTTATGTAGATATTTTAATACTGCATACACTCATCTAAGTTCATTTTAAATCGAGTTATCTCTCCCTTTCAGCTTACCGTCTTCTTCAAAATCTCTCTTTCTTTGCACAAAACCGCGCGAAGGCGCAACAACAAATTCTCCTTTTTATTTTTAATCTCTTTCATATTTATAGACAGTTCCGTCTAAATCCAATATAACCTCATTCAACCAGGAACACAAAACCTTCTAACATCTCCAATCCCCTACCCCTCCCCTACCCAAAATCAAAATGAAATACCTACGCCCTTCCCATTCCATTCCATAAACCCGTCATCTTGTCCCTAAACGCCGCTTCCCTGCCCCCTCTTGGTCTCACTGACACGAACGACTAACCCGTCGCGAAACGAGGCAGAAGGCCATAGAATTCGTCCGAAGGCTCCTCGTTGATGAAGAGGCAGAGAAGGTTGAAGGCAAAATCGCTGATGAGGATGGACTATTTAGAAGAGTTGGTGGCCGCGAAGTTGGTTTATGAGGATGAATAATTGGACTAGGAGTCTATGGGAGAAGCTTCAGAAGATGAAGCAAAGGGCCCGGAATCCGATGAAGAGGGTGAAGATACGGAACTGGGATCGTGGATGTGTGTGGAAAGCGGGGTGACGGAGGTGATGGTGTGGGCCATGGGATGGATGAGTAGAACCGAAAATCCCGACTATAGTTTTGGATGGGGATATCGACAGTGTTTTAGGTATTTCCCCAGAGGACGTGAAAACCGTGGGTAATTCGGGGATATTTGTGGGGACTGCTTTAGTAGCATTGATATTCTGGAGGATTCGTTCGGATCTGATCTAGACGATGGGAAATGGGAGAACTAGATAGATTATGCGTCTTTTAGGTTTCTTCGGTTTAGAAAATATTGTCTACACAAATTATCTTCATTAATTTCATGGTATTTGGTGTAGTTTTGTTTGGACTTTAGGGGTACCAAAAAGTCTATCTAAGCTGAGTAAACTGCTTTCTCGAGAAGAAGGGGAAAATGTTTCCAGAAAACTTCAAAGTGTGTTACAGAAGTTAGTATCTTACTTCAAACCAAAATTTAAAACAGCTTGCAATTCTCAAAGCGAGGTGGAAAAGCGTGCACCTTTAGGAATGTTTAACAACACATTAAGCCCTCTCCCATTTAAATGAATCTTATTTTCCCTGTTATGTCTACGAAAAAATTCAGTCGCTCTCAAAGTAGTGGTACAGCATGCCCTTTTCCGAACAAACTGGTAAACTCTAAGTCCTTTGTCCATATTCTCCACTTTTTTCCCACAATTACATTACGGTAGCAGTTTTGTCGCCCGAAAACCCTCATTTTGTAGAAAGTAGACATCAGATATCTCTTTTACGCCAACATATCCCTACAAAAGGTGTTTTAGTGGCTTAAAAATAGAGAGAGTGATTGATCTGCGCAATGTGCAACAGTTATCAAGCAAGGAAAATAGAGCGATGCTTTTTGCAGGGTATACGAAAGTATTTTTATTTCTGGAATTATGAAACCTTTCAATCGTGGTTGGAGAAATGTTAGCCCTTCAATTCGGGAACTATATCTTCCAACGGTAAAAATACGCAAAACTTCCTTCATCCTGGTAACTTGAGAGCAGCTCAAATGGAAGATGCGGTAAGGTTTGTTCATATTTAGTGTGGCATTCAGAAAGAACATCGGGTTGGATGCCCTCACCTTCCTATGGGGGAGCGAGGGGATTCAAGAAGATATCATCACAAAAATCGGTCCCTCCTTTGCTTTCCACTGCTTAGATGTCCGGTCGCGTGCGGGAAAGATCAATTCACGGCTCTAAGACAGGATGATGGGCAGCTCTTGCGAGTTCTCCAGCGAGAAGGGTTAGTTGGCGATCATTTGAGCTGACCCATTGCGATTCATGCAAGAGTGTTTCCGGGCAATTCCTTCTCGGCCATGGCGTGACAGAGTGAAAAGTAGGACTTTGCTGTGGTATTGAAGCCGCAGCGAGAACTATCTAGGTTCAGTGCTTGTCTGGAGTACGGGCATAGGGAACGGTACACCAATTCCGTAGCTCCTGGTTGGTACATAGATGTGCAAAACGTCTGGCTCCTGGAATCGCGAAGAGAAATTTATCCTTGTACTGCCTCATGGACTGCGTGCGTCAACGTCTTTTGCGACGGTGATTTTTGTAATTCTCCCCCCAAGAAGAGTCAGATGAAGTAGTGAACTAACCCATCATCCCCCCCTTTTTTGTGAGCAATATCACAGAACGGGATAATCCTAGACGACAGGCAAGGGGTCGACCTCCTCAAATGATCTTCCACAGCTGAATCGTATGTCTCCAGCTTCGTAAAAAGGGGAGGAAATGTTCGGGTGCTTTAATGTTAGAAAAATGTGGTCGGTTCGGGCCCGAAATATCTTAGAGAGCTACTGATGATGAAAAGTTCTATTTGCCAACAAAGTTATCTGATATCTTGTATGGAAAGAATTGCTTTGAGCATACCACGTGATATGACCGCCCCTACCCATCCTTCTCTTCACAAACTTCGAACCTCTCCAGATCGACAATGACATCACCGACGTCGTCGCCTTCTGAGGAGTTGAGACTAGACCAGTCCGTCCAGCCAGCAAGTACCCACAAATGTTCTGTGCTTTAGGGTCCTCTTACAGGCAGGTTAGTGTCTTCTCCATGGCCATAATGAGCCCACTTTCGCGCCATTACGTCTGCCCATAGACGCCTTTGGGTGTTGCTTGGTAATCGGCAGTTTCCACCAAGGTGGAAGATTGGAGCTTCCCGCCACTAGGTGGCGGGCGCGGGGTATTCGGTACCAGAGATTAGTTCATTATGGGCCTATTTTTTTGTGGAACAGACGAAGCCTAGTGAAAACCCGACCTTAGGCAGTCAAATATTGCGAACAAAAAGTCCTTCACGGAGCGGGTCAAACCACGCTTTGCTAACTTGGACGCCTTCAACGAGGCAGCAGATCACATATGATTGCAACCACCACG
This sequence comes from Kappaphycus alvarezii, assembly GCA_002205965.3. Lineage (NCBI taxonomy): Eukaryota > Rhodophyta > Florideophyceae > Gigartinales > Solieriaceae > Kappaphycus > Kappaphycus alvarezii. The sequence continues at coordinate 110,477 of NADL03000142.1, forward strand.
TGACCGATCCCGTAGTCACGCCACCTGAAAAGAAAATAGGAAAAAGGTCTTGTAAAGCCTTTACAATCATGAACTAGAAGTCAAGAATGCTACTGCCGCGATATTTTACGTTGAGTTGGTCCTGATCCCAAGTAATGTTTTTTTGTGTCTATGGGTTTGACTCCCGAAATACTTCGAAGTCCAATACACCTCCTACTAATTTGCGAATACAGTCTTTCATCACTGTAGTTTCAGTCGGGCTTGAAAATCACTCGAGAACTCCATCGCAAGTGTTTTTAGTGATTCGAGAATGCTACTTTGCGGCGTGTCATGTTTATGTTCAGTAAGAACGGTGCTGCTAGAGTATTCCGCAATACGAGGAAGACTCCGACCTTGCAAGGAATTAAGTATCCAATGCATTTACCGCGTGGAGGAAGACACAATAAAGACTGTTAGGTGCGCAAGAATGCGAATGGATTTTCTTGTTGTCGTCATCTCCCGACTTTTAACTACTGTAGTACCTCTCTTTGTCAAAAATTGCTTGTAGTTCTGGTAATTTCTCGCTCTTCCTCACTCTAAACGCCTTCCGGAAGAATATCACTCCTTTCTGATCCTTGATAATCCTTACCACGGTCCTCTCCAAACTAACTTCCAATTTATAAAGGTGCGTCAGTACTGAATCTACTCTTCTAAATCGATCCCTAATCAACCTCTCTTTCCATTTTCGCTTACCTCCTTCTCCAAATTCATTTTTTTGAAAAAAGGGGCGCAAATGCAATACTGCAAATTCCCTTTTAAATTTATTTCACATATTTCAAATCTATGGAATTCGCCCTCGGGAGCCTATTTAAACCCCTTTTTCCAAGCTCCAAACCTCTTCGATCATTTTTCTCACTATCTCTCTCCTCCCACCCATTGTAAACACCCTCAAACTCCTGCTACTACCTAGAATCTACCAAAAAGGACAATTCATGCCCCTCCAGAGCTATTTCCAAAAATCGCCACTCTCGCCCTCTAATCGCCATTCTTCTACTCCCTTTCGGCCCTACTAGCCGCGATGAGTATCTCCGCAGACAAACGAAGAAGAAGTTTTCGAGTTCGTTCGTCGCTTGTTCATAGAGGATGAAGGGGAAAGGTAGGTAAGGATCATAAAGGGGAGGTCGACGAGGGAGCTGGGGAGAGTTTTGAGATGTGGGCAGCCCTGGAATCGGTCGAAGAGAGTGAGGATATAGAGGAAGACGAAAGGAAGGATGAGGAGGAGGATGAAGAGGAGGATAAAGAGGAGGACGAGGAGGATGAGAGAGAAGGAGACGTGGAAAGTGTTGGAATAATGGGACGGTGGTTAGGCGTTATGGGCCAAGCGGTCGAGATGCTGGAACTGGATTGGGGCATATTTAGTAGTTTAGATATCTATCAGGAGGAAACAGAGAAGTATGAGCCGTTCGCCGATATTTATAGGGACTACGTGGGTAGCATGAATATTTTGGAGGAATTGTTTGGATCTGATTTTAGGGATGGTAATTGATAGGACCAAAACAATTGTTCGTTTCTTAAGTATCTTTTTTAGAGTGTACCATCCACAAAAGTGTTTCAAGCATTTGTTGGTATCTTTGTATTTTTTCCAGACTGTACGGGCAGCCAGAAGTCTATATAAGCTGAGTAAACGAGTTCCTCTTGGAGAGGTCAAGCAAGTTGGTAGACAACTTCAAGTCAAGTCCCGAGTAATAGGAGGTCGAAAGTCAACTTTAGGCCCAAGAAAAATTTTTCTCACGCTGGCCACAGAGCATCGGTGTTAAGCAATGCCACTTATGTACTTGCTTGTAGCTCTCTCAACTTTCGTCCTTATTCAACACTTTTTTTGCTCAGCTATACCACGGTAGCACTTTTCTCGGCTGCAACACCTGCTTTTAGGGGTATCTGTTCTGAGTATCTCTCCTCCCTCCTTTAGCCATGGCAAAGACGGTATCTTCCATGAGGATCAGATGGATCCTGTACAGCAGAAGAAGGTTGGGAAGCATATGGAATGATCTAATGTTAATGTCATCGATACGGGGAGCTTTTAAAATGCTGGAGCTCGTTACATTCTCATTGCAGAACCTTGGTTGTAGAGGCTGGAAGAGAAAACCCAAACCAAGTATGTCCATCTACTAAAACCCAAACAGATAGTAGCCTCATTTGGCAAAAAGGCCACGAAATGAAAATGAGCTGCGCGGCGGCAGTTGTTAAGCTCATCGACTTGATGTCCTGGTTGGAGTTACTCACCATTGGTTCGACTAGTATTGACAATCTAGCTTCAACTCACGAGAGAATATTGATAAGGGAGCTACCGCTATGTATCTTAACACTTATTCCTTTCTTACTATCTGCCACGATCTCGGCGTAAAGTGTAATGTAAAAGCCCAAGAATATTAGCCAGAGGATTCCTGGCATTCCTCTCATGTCTTCTTCCGTGGAAAAGAGAGCTGGATCTGTAAGCGTGAGTAACCAAAAAAGATAAGAGATAATGTATTAAAGCCAGTACCAACAACGGTACGGAGTCGATCGTTCAGAGGATTCTAGCCCCGGTCTTGAGCTATTCTCCTTGCCCTCCTTTCACACTCACGGCGATTCACTCGGTACAAGTTAGTAGCGTCAGGATTAACGGGATAGGTCGCGTTGCAGAAATAAAGGATCGGTTTTACGACTCTGGTGACCGAGTCCGATAAAGTTCACCCGCTATACTGAACTAAATACTTAACCGACCGGTACCAACTTACTGAACATACTGTTGTATTCTCCAGTACTGGCTATCTCTACCGTAACGGTGAATTAGTGCCGGTGCACGGAGAGTATCACCAACATACCGTTCGGACTTGGAAACATGGTGAGGGGGAGTGCTGTATTGTCTTCTTCCTTGTTCGTAGTCCCGTGACCGTGAACAAAACACAAAGAAATAAAACACGTAGTCATGCTATAGATGATATACAGTAGTCTCACAGAAGAGAATCAAAAAAATGGCACACCATGCTGTAGACGATATCGTCTGACTTTCCCGTTCTCGGTAATAACAGTTAGGATAACCAACTGATCAGTCAATCTTACATCGCAGATGGCGCTGCAAGCATGCTCTGAAGCCCGTCCAAAATGTTTGCAATTTTCGTAGTAGGGGCCCCCGTGCCTGTATTAAATCAAGGGCCGGAATACCATCCGAGGTTATATTCGGGGAATGATTTGGGTGTCTTACTTTTGGAGGATATATCCGCTATCCCATAGTTTTTCAGACAACCACTATTGGGGTGAAACATTTTGTAAGTGGAACGAGCAAACGGCGGATGGTACGGGTAATTGTTGGAGAACCGAATGAGAAGTTGGAACATAGAATCTTCCCTCGACCTATTCCCGGGCCCTAAACGGTCGCATCCAAGATGTAGGGATCATCCATATCACGCGGACTGGCATTCCCACCTTACGGCGGGTGACGGGAAATCGTGCGATACTCATTCTGCTTAAAAATTTGGAGTAGCAGGGGGCGCTGTTTTCCGGATCTGAGAATGAGCTCCATAGGTTAGCAGTATCTGTGAATCCAATTGGCTTTTCGAGGTTCTCCATACGGTCCCTAATGGTTACCTTGAGAGATTTCAGACTCTCCGAAAGCTCCGCATGCTCGTACGGACCTCTGCGGCAGGAAACCTCGTCCTTGCTGAGCTTTCCTTCCACAAGCGAATGAAGATCTGTGGCTCTGATAATGTACATCTCGTACCACATCAAAACAGCCTTTCCAGAACATCAGGGAACTGCTGAGCATGGGCACTGTGCTCGAGAGTTCCACCAACTGAGACACGCAGGGTCTCATAACGAATGTAATCGTTATAAGTATTTATATATATATATCGTTGTAAGTATTTCCATGTTCGAACAGGCCAAGAATCGTCGGTACAAGGCCTTTTGCTAAGAACTATCCATCGACTTTCATCTGGTTGCCTTCGACGTCTACGACTTAGCTGGACCTGGTGCCGAGAAATGCATCTCTCTCATCGCAAATTACATCGCATCCCGCCGCGGCACCAACTCAGTGGCCGAACGTGCAAGCATCTTTCACATTCTTAACTCCTTCGTCCAACAGCGCACCGCTCTGGCAGTGAACCGTCGGCTGCTAGACCACTCTGCGCCTTGCTAGTTTTCCTGTTGGCGAGCCGTGGCCCTCCCCCCTCCATCTAGTAAATTTTTTTCTCGTGTGTTGTAAGTACTTTTGATGGAGTCGTTTCCCTTTGACTTGTAACCGGGCTCATTGTTGTATGGTTCCGGACACATCAGTGACTGGACGGAAAAGACCAACCAAAGGCTTTCGGCAGACGACCAAGCCGACCCCTCCGATATGCCAAGAATGGACAGGCAAACCATGGGATTGAAAAGGACTCGACCTACTGCAGTTGTCTGCAATATAACGCGGGGCGGTTTCATAGGATACTCTGGACGAACCCTCATATCGAAGTAGAAGAACCCTTCAACATAGGGAGTCTCTAACGGACCGACGATCAAAGCAGAAACCTTAGTGACATCAGATTCATCGGCTTGTGCGTAAATGAACGGGACGGGTTCTTTGAGTAAATTTTACAGGTCATGTCCGATGCGAAGTACACCGGAGCCCGAGATAGACAGGGGACGATGGCTAGGTCCCAGCGCGGGAGGCCGATGAGCATAAGTCGAGGGTACGCCGCCTCCTTATGCGCCCGCCATGAGTTGAAAAAAGATTGCTGGCGTAGTGAATAAAATCTGTTTGTCCGGCGTTCAATTCCAGAGTCGTTTTTGTTGCCCAGCTGTAGCTGTGGCTAATGTCCACGCAGACAGAGTCGGACTTGCGGTGAATGTCAGTACGGGGCGAGAAAAAGGCTGGAGAACTGTAAAATTTGGAGCAGTTGATAAAGGGTAGGTTTGTCACGTGGAAAGTGAGGAAGTTCGGCTTGAGCTTTAAATATTCTGAAGTTAAAGATTTGCGAGCGAGACAGTAGCTTTTGCTTGTAATGTATCAAACGACGGTAACGTTGACAGCGCTAGTTTTGCCAATACAGAGTACCACGGCCGCTGCCACGTCCAACGCGGCCTGCCTACTGTCTGGTCTCACGTCGGCCTTCTAGCGACTTTGAGCCGGATTAATTCCATTTCTTGCTTCCCCACGCCGACCACTTGTACAAGTTATGTGATGCGCTTTGGAACATAGGTTAACCTATTTTTCAATCATTAAAACACCCCAATTTCCCCCCTGCCAGTAGGTGATGATCAAATTTTGAAATAAATTTGAAATCCCGAGTAATGACGTTATCAACGTGATGATAAATCTTTATTGGTTGTACAATGTCGCACAGAAGCGTGCGGAGGGTATTCATAAATTAACTACGGATGCGGGCGTCGGGTAGAAACCTGCTGAAATGGGGGGTTAATTTACTGTACTCTTGTCATCTCTGCCGCACTGACCACCACCGCGTGCGTCTTGCACCAGCGCTCCCAGATTTCTTATCGCGATACGCGATCGTCCTTCCTGTTTTTGTTGCTTTCTCTTTTGGTTCTTCAAATATTTCTTCTCCTGGATAACACCATTTCGTGTCTCTGATCTCCCGACTATCGAGTGATCTCGCGGGTGCACATGCAGTGCCGCCCTTTCGTTCCTTTCCTGCGTCGGTCCTGAGGCCAACCCTCTCGTCACACACACTATATGGCGCCAAAAAACAAACCGTTCCGCTGCCACCCACATGAACCCTTTCATTACTCTTTCACACGCCGCGCTGGATTTCTTGATCAAGTCCGCCTCACTACTTGGCGGAGCTTTGAATCTTGCCGTCTTTCTACGGTACGAAGCCAAACGACCTGCTGCATTTTGATGACTTGGAGCTTGGGCTGAGCAGCATCGTGCGAAATTAGTCCTCATGCTACGTGATGATCACAGCAGCTACTGCTGGTTTTTTGCCTTATCGGCTCAGGTGGGGCCGTACTGCGTTACTCGCCGCTAATGTAATCGACGGTGAGCGGCAGTCCCAACAGCGCCAGATGTGTTTCTGTATACTTTTGCATTTAGCAATGCCGCAGTACTGTGCTGCGTACAATTGATACATTAGGCAGACTGCAGACGGCTTGCTGCGTCCTGCTACACACCCTGTTAGGCGCGTGCTGATAGGAACGGATTTTTTTGTCGCTGTCATCTACAGACTTTCAGTTTACTGTACTACCTCCCCTTTTCCAAATTTGCTTATAGTTCCGGTCCTTCCTCGTCCTCCCTGAACCTCGCTTATCATTACCGCGGTCCTCTCCAAATTACTTCCATTTTATATAGATATTTTTATACTGTATCTACCCCTTTGAATCGATCCCCAATCAAGTTCTATTCCCGTTTTTGCTTACCTCCTCCTCCAAATTCGCTTTTCTGAGAAAAAGGGCGCAAATGCACTACTACAAAATTCCTTGCAGATTTATTTTACTTATCCCTAATCGATAGACCTGCCCCTGGAGCCTATTTAAACCCCTTTATTCCAAGTTTCAAACGTCCTCGATCATTTTACTCATCACTCCCTCCCCCCACACACCCAAAACACCCTCTATCCTCCGTCTACAGTCATTTACAACCAAAATGAACAACCTTCGCCCCTCCGCCCCATCACCAAAAACCGCCCCACTCGCCCCTTAAACCGCCTTGCGCTCGCTGTACATGGTTCGACGGACGCAGACGACTACCTGCGACGCCAGACTAAGAAGAAGATAATCGAGTTCGTCCGCAAGCTCTTCGTCGAGGATGAGGCAGAGGAGGTACCTGAGGGGCAGGAGTAGGAGGTCGAGGGGGAAGGTGGAGAAACTTCAAGGAGCGCGCAGCCCGGAACTGGTCTACGAGGTTAAGGAGAACGAGATAAAGATGAGGACGAGGATGAAGACGAGGACGAGGAGGATGAAGGATAAAGAGGCATGGGAAGTGTTGGAATGGTGGAATGTATGGAACAAGTGGTACTGACGATGGAACCGGATGGAGATATCTTTAGTAGTTTAGATATCTCCCAGGAGGAATAGAGAGCTGTGAGCCATTCGCAGATATTTGTGGGGACTGCTTGGACAGCATGGATATTTTAGAGGAGTTGTTTGGATCTGATTTAGAGAATGGGAAATAAGAGGACCTCATTGATTGTTAGTTTCTTAAGTATCTTTTGTTTAGAGTATATCATCCACACAAATTGTTTGTATGCATTTCCTGGTACCTTCTGTAGTTTTGTTCGGACTTTAGGGTAGCCAAAAGTCTATATAAGCTGAGTAAACCGCTTCCTCATGGAGAGGTCAAGCAAGTTGGCAGACAGCTTCAAGCTCAGTCCCAAATAGTTAGGAAGTTGAGAGTCAACTTCAGACCCAAGAAATTTTTTACCCTAGTCACAAGCATAGGTGGTAGACCCTGCCCCTTCCATACTTGCTTGTAGCCCATTCAACTGTCTCCCTATACACTCCTTTTCGTTCGTTCAACTATACCACGGTAGCACTTTTGTCGCTTGCAACACCTCCTTCTTGGGGTGTTGGTTCTGAATATCTCTTCTCCCGACGATTTACCCCTATCATTTGGTACTCTTGTGGAGGGGGTTGCACCCGAGGTATTCGAGTTGAGCAGTCTTAGGGAACCATTCGAGGGGATTTCTTTTCTGTAATCATGGATCTCAACGCTGCTCGTATAACGTTCACAGGGGGCAAGAATGAAGACGTTGAGGAGTTTCTCTATACATATGTCAACGTTGTGATGCGTGAGAAGAGCGATGAAGAGAAGGCCGAAAGTATCTTCGCCTATCTTCATGGTGACGCAAAGCACAAATATAAGGCCAAGTTTATCAACGGGTGGTCTCTTAACGGGAATGGGCGTAACTTCGGTGAGGTATGTGAGTGGCTTGTGAAAGAATATGCTAAGGAGGTAGAACCAGATGAGATGATTCGTACCGCCATAGAGGCCCGGCTCAACTTCGACGATTTGTTAAGCTCATTGGTATACTTGTGTGATCTCTATGAAAAGGCTGGGTTCAACGCCCAAGCCAAGTACGGAATGCTGCGTAAGGCGGCGATGGGGGATAAGCGGCTCTCCGATTTCCTCCTCATCAAGGGCCCTCACACTTTTAATGAACTGAAGGGTACCATAGTAGAATTTGTCAAAAATTCGGAGACGTTTCAGTCACTAAGTGAAATGCCGAGGGAAACCCGTACATCTATGCCGATCGTACATCCTGAAAAGAATTATCAAAGGCCAGCTACTAGCGCAGCAGCATTGGAATCAGTCAGGAGCGATGTCAAAAACTTGGAAGAAAGGTTGGAAACCCGATTCGATAATCGACTTGACATGATAACCTCGCAGTTGGAAAGCCTTACTCTTACCATTAAGAAGAACCAGTCTGGGGCCCCCAAGGCCGCAGAAGTCTGTTCCTACTGTCACAAGCCTGGACACTTTGCAAATAGGTGTCCTGATAATCCACATAGAAACACTCGTTGTGGAAAGTGCGGTCGATATGGGCATCATGAAAGTAACTGCTGGTCTAAAGACAACAGAAAAGCAAATTTATCGGACGCAAGGAGCGAGTCAGGACCAGAGATGAAAATCTTACAAAACAGAAAGGATCACAAGTTGACGGATGCCGGTAACGTATCCATCGCTGAAGAAATCAGTCAAGTCAATGTGACAAAAAGGGATGGGGAAGGGAACATTTTATCGAAAAACCTAGGCTAGATTATGGAATGCTGGAACATATCCCAGCCTGTACCTCCTCGAACCAAGAGGTCTGATCAAGTTGTTCCAGGAGTGGAGTCACTCCGGCCAAGAAGACGAAAAAGAGTAAGAAATTTAAGAATATCCCAAAGGACGTACTAGAATATGTGAAGAAGTACAATTTGGTGGCTGAGCTTGCATCAGCCCCAACTGGGATAACGTTTGGTCAACTTTTGAGGGGCGACGCAGAGGACGCGAGAAAGAACTCAAAAAAATTATCAGGTCTAATAAGTCCGCTAAGGGTAAGAAACTGTTTCTTCAATCGGCCTCGACAGCACCAAGACGTCTTAAACTAGTACCAGTCAAAGTATTGGGAATGCAAACCCAAGCTCTTTTCGATTCGGGCGCTGTTCCAAACCTTATTTCAGAAACTTTGGTGACAGATCTAGGTCTTGAAATTATTCCAACTACTCGAAGAATAACTGTGGCGGATGGAACCGTATCAAAATGCATGGGCACTGTTGACAAGGTTTCCGTGTTCTTTGGGGACTCTAAAGTTGATTAGACTTTCTTGTCATGCCTGATCTCCCTTTCGATGCAATCATTGGCTGCCCTACCATGGAAAGACTAGGGACCTGCATTGACTTGGGCAACCAAATCGTTTCAGTTAATGTTGACGGCAGAACCGTGAAGATGCCCCTGGATTTCGACAAAAGCACACATCCGGTAGATTTGAAAGAAACGGACAGTGAAGATTTCACTTCTAGCTATGACAGCGAAGATTCGAACCAACTAACACTTTCGGAAGTGGAGAAGGGTACGCTCGGGGATACTGAACATGGCATGGGATGATTATGATTCTGGGTTTGAAACAGATGAAGACTGGAATTCTAGGGTAGGTGTGACACCTGAATGTGTTTCTTTTTGCGATAATATCGAATCAAAGGACGGAATTCGGAGCATGAAAGAAGATTACAATTGCAAGGAAAACAAAATATCGGATTCCATATCTGAAGATGTGAGCACGCCGGAAAAGGTCCTTCAAAATTTGAGGTTGAGAATCAAGAAGAAAAGGGCGCCAAATGGCAGAAATCAAGAAAAGTGCAGCACCTTCCCGCCGCCGCCTCAATGAAAATATCCGACATGTTAACATCTTCCGAAGTAATTGCATGGAGCGTTCAGATTAAGACAAGCAAGTGTACCGGTCACTCACTCATTTGAACTTACCGATACTCAACCAATTTACCACAGGCCTAGACGTCAACCGCCAAAATATGACCAATTTATCTCAGAGAATGTTACAAGTATGCTGGAAAATGATATTATTCGGCCAGTTTCATCCCCATGGTCATTTCCAGTTGTGATAGCACCAAAGAAAGATGGAAAACTTCGCTTTTGCGTCGATTACCGACAACTGAACCAGAGAATGATACCCGATCGATTTCCGATTCCAAACATGGAAGAAATCCTCGAGGACTTGAAGGACGGGAGATACTTCACCTCAATTGATCTTTACACTGGTTATTGGCAGATTCCATTAGATGAAAAATGTAAGGAAAAACAACTTTTACCAGCAAAGCCGGTACATTCAGGTTCGAAGTGATGCCTTTTGGTCTCATGAATGCCCCAGCTACATTCCAAAGAATGATGAACGAGGTTTTGAAAGGACTTCCATTTGCAAGAGTTTATATCGATGATGTGGTGATATTCTCAAAAACCTTGGATCAGCACATATCGCATGTCAAGACTGTGGTGGAGAGAATAGATGCGTACAGCCTGAAAATTAAGTTAAGCAAATGCTTCTTTGCGAAAACGTCTATCCAATTACTCGGTCATATCGTCGATCAAGAGGGAATTAAAGTGGATCCAGAGAAAACGAAAAAAATCAAGTTGGCACCAGGCCCGCTTCAAAGACGGAGGTTCGAAGCTTCTTAGGACTGGCCTCATATTACAGAAGATTTATCAAAGATTTCGCCAAAACTGCAGCACCGTTACATGCCAGCACTACGAAGAACGGAAAATTTTACTGGAACAAGGAAATGCAGACTGCATTTGAGGAGCTTAAAGATAAGCTATGTGTCCCCCAGTGCTCATGTATCCAGATTTCAAGAGACCATTTGTTGTGGAGACAGATGCCTCAGAACGGTCTTTGGGTGCCATTTTGTCCCAAAAAGAGAAAACGGAAGACTACACCCTGTTCAATTCGCAAGTCGCACTCTGAATGATGCGGAAAAGAGATACTCAGTCTGCGAGAAAGAAGCGCTAGCTGTCGTCTTCGCACTGAAAAAGTTTCGTGTTTACCTTTTATCACTCGAGAAATTTGTCTTGATAACTGATCACCAGGCACTTAAGACAGCATTCCAAAAGAAAGATGTACATCACCGCTTGGCCCGATGGCTCGACATTTTCGCAGAATATCGGTTTGAAATTGTGTATAGGCCCGGACGCAATAATCAGCCTGCCGATTACCTATCCCGCTTGAGGGATCCATGATTCCAAATGAAAAAGCTTCCGAGACATCGTCGGAGTTGCCGAAGTTCAAGTGCCGATCGATAACGAGTACGAAGCTTATATTCACGGACTTATTAAATTCCTTGATGGACTAGAAATGAGAAAGGTTGATCTCGAACACAGAAATTGGGTACGCAGGAACCAAAAGGCCTTTACATTGTGGAATGGGAAACTCTTCCGACACAAAAACCGGTCCTCGACTAGTGGCCCCTTTGAAAGAAAGAATGAAGATCTTGAGGACTTTTCATGATGAGTTAGGGCATTGGGATCTCGAAACAACCAAAAAATTCATTACGAGAGATTCTGGTGGCCCAGTATCCATAAGGACGTCTATAATTTCGTGAAAAGCTGTGACAACTGTCAAAAATTCACTCCGATACGAAAGTATAAGACAACCCTAAGCTTCCCAGTTTCCGCTCTCTTTGAAACCTTCTCAATTGACTTTGCCGGCCCATTCAAGGAAACCTCTTCCGGAAACAAATACCTCCTTATAGGGGTGGAACATCTTACTGGATGGCCAATAGCAGTTGCAGTTGAGGAGGCCAATGCTGAGGTGGTCCTGAGATTCATCGAAAAAGAAATAATTGAACCGTTTGGTCTTCCAAAAAGGATCATCTCAGATAACGCCCTTTGTTTTACTGCAACTTCACTGCTTCGTTTCTTGGAAGAGAAGGGATTCAGCTGAAGACAGTTCTCGCATACGCTCCTATGTCAAACGGTAAAGCGGAGAGGATGGTTGGAACCATCAAACGAGCAATATCGAAAACTATGTCGAAGAATGAAATCCAGTGGGAAGATGCCTTACCAAAAGTGTTATACGGCTATCGTCGAAGAAGAGGACGGTCACCATTCGAGCTAATGTACGGAAGGGCTCCTAGAATGTTACAGAGAGACATGGAAACAAATATTATCGATGAAGAGAGTAGAGAAGTCGAACTACTGGCCACTGAAGGCTGGAGATCACACCGCGCGCTAACACAGACAAGAAATAAGAATGAAGAGCCTCCAGTCCAAACCTTTTCAGTCGGCTCTAAAGTACTTGTAGTACATGGAAAGCAATGCAGCAGGCTGTGAAGTGGCCGGCCTTCCAAACAAAGTACTCGAATCCTTGCGTCGTCACGGAGGAAAGACACCCGCACTATAAGCTATGTTCAAGCTCAGGGAAGAGATCAAGGAGGGCCATCCATGCACGTCGTCTAGTCCCTTACCATCAGAGGCCTGAAGAATTCCTTCTCACACAGGACTATGCGCAACCACGGGGCATACTCATCTTTAACTATAGAATGATTCCTATGGGAGGAAAAAGGGCCTGGGAATGGATCATCTCGATTACGCGTGACTACTACGAACTCCACGTAATCGTCCATTTCTACATTAATATATGCCTATGTTTTCGTACGTTGAACGGACCATTGCTACCTCAAGAAGATTTCCGACTATTGATCAGAATTCTATTCTCATTCCAAAACGGAAGGTTCACGGAAGCAGGTCCAGAGTTTGTGGAAGTCATATATCATTACTCTATAGGAAGGTATGGAATGGTAGCTATCGGAGACTTGTCGCAAACATATCTGAACATTATCCGTCCGGTTTACGTATTTCTTAAGAACAACCAAGATGTGCGACTGAGAGGTTACAGCTTGCCCCCTGATATGGAATATCGACTGGTCCCGTATCCTCTATGGGAACCTTACGTTGCTCCGCTCAGAAACACAACCTCAGCCGAAGACCAGGATCCTCCCGAGGCCGTGATGATGATACGAGCTGGACCATCAAGTGATCGGGGCGGATCATCGAAGAGGGCAAGGCGTCGGGAGCAGCGAGGAAGATCGCCAAGAAGATCGCCTCAAACACCGCCTAGTCTCCCAGGGGGAAACTATGCATCCTTAATTATTGGACGGCTACCAATTAGACGTTGGCTTCGCGAAATGACAGAGGACCGAGAAGCAGAAGTAATTTCCTTTTTTGCAATTAGTATTTGCATGTGCTTCCAGACCATTCACGGGGCGCACCTTACTCGTGAGGACTCAGTCCTTATGTTGCGAGTTTTTTTCTCCTTCAGATACCCGTTTCTGGACCCGTTGCCAGAAAAGTTTGCATACTACGTTTATTACCTCACATTTGGAAGGTTTGGAGAAGTGAAACGGGAGGAGCTCATTAGAGAACACTATGAAACCATACGCCGAATCTACGAAACTCTTGACCAAGGAGATGAGCCGGTCATCGCACGGTACACACTCTCTCATCATATTGGAAATGAGCTACTACCATATCCTTATAGTGAACCCTATACTCTCCCTGATGAATGGATAGAACTCCCACAAGAACAACAAGAGCATTGAGAACGAGACGGGACGTTCGACCTAAGTCCGGGGGGTGTTAGGCGCAGATTTTTTTTGTCGCCGTCATCTACAGGCCTATAGTTTACTGTACTACCTCTCCTTGTCCAAATTTGCTTATAGTTCCGGTCCTTCCTCGTCCTCCCTGAACCTCGCTTATCATTACCGCGGTCCTCCCAAATTTACTTCCATTTTATCTAGATATTTTTATACTGTATCTACCCCTCTGAATCGATCCCGAATCAAGTTCTTTTTCCCTTTTTGCTTACCTCCTCCTCCAAATTCGTTTTTTTTGAGAAAAAGGGCGCAAATGCACTACTACAAAATCCCTTGCAGATTTATTTTACCTATTCCTAATCTATAGAACCTGCCCGGGAGCCTATTTAAACCCCTTTATTCCAAGTTTAAACGTCCCGATCATTTTGCTATCACACCTCTCCCCCACACACCCAAACACCCTCCATTACCTCCATTCCCCAAACCTACAAAATGACAATCTTCGCCCTCGAAAATCATTTCCAAAAATCGCCATCCCGCCCCTAAACTCTATTCCCTACTCGTTTCGGCCTACTGACCGAGGACTACCTGCGGCGGCAAACCAAGAAAAATCATCGAATTCGTGCGTCGCCTCTTTATCGAGGATGAGGCGGAGGAGGTAGTAGGGGCGGGAGTGGGACATCGAGGAGGAGCTGGGGAGATGAGGTTGAGAGGAGGATGAGGATGAGGTTGAGGTCGAAGAGGAGGATGAGATGAGGTGAGGTGAAGAGGAGGATGAGGATGAGGGAGGTGAAGAGGAGGATGAGGATGAGGGAGGTTGAAGAGGAGGATGGGATGAGGATGAAGAGGAGGAAGAGGAGGATGAGACGAGGACGAGTTGGATGAGGGAAATGGGGGCATGGAAAGTGTTGTACTGGTGGGGCCTGGACTGGAGAGTATGGATCAAGTGGTGCCGACGTGGAACCGGATGGAGATATCTTTAGTAGTTTAGATATCTCCCAGGAGGGAATAGAGAGCTGTGAGCCATTCGCAGATATTTGTGGGGACTGCTTGGACAGCATGGATATTTTAGAGGAGTTGTTTGGATCTGATTTAGAGAATGGGAAATAAGAGGACCTCATTGATTGTTAGTTTCTTAAGTATCTTCTGTTTAGAGTATGTCATCCGCACAAATTGTTTCTGCGCATTTCTGGTACCTTCTGTAGTTTTGTTCGGACTTTAGGGGTAGCCAAAAGTCTATATAAGCTGAGTAAACGCTTCCTCATGGAGAGGTCAAGCAAGTTGAGGCAGCTTCAAGCTCAGTCCCAAATAGTTAGGAAGTTGAGAGTCAACTTCAGACCCAAGAAGCATTTATTTTACCCTAGTCACTAACATAGGTGGTAGACCCTGCCCCTTCCATACTTCTTGTAGCCCATTCAACTGTCTTCCCTATCCACTCCTTTTCGTTCTTCAACTATACCACGGTAGCACTTTTGTCGCTTGCAACACCTCCTTCTTGGGGTAGTTGGTTCTGAATATCTCTTCTCCCGGCGATTTATCTCTATCACAGCCCTTCAAAAAATGGCGGATTTCACGAGAACGATGAGGTTTGTAAAGACAGACAGGTACCTCGCGGACGGGTCTTGCTTCAGGCTTCTTAGTCTCCGCTGCACTAGATACAGATGAAGCTTCGTCGGCGGTCTTCTGCTTGCTGGCGTTCCTATCAGTATTTTTTGGCTTGTTGGGCCCAAGTTCCATCATCTGAAAAACTTCGGAAAGCTTGAAGGAGTGCAGCATGAATGCTTTGAAGTCCCTCTTGAGATGGTTGTGTCCGAATAAGAGATCAGACTCCAGACGCGTGCGCGATGATTTAGTTTTTACGGCTGATGTGACATGCCGGACGGCAAGATTGGGTTTGTCGTCGATGAGTCAGCTGACTTCGTGCTTGCTAAGCATAGCGTGATACGCGACAAAGAGGTTGCGAGTGCGGCTGACCGCACTTGCGTCTCGCATGTTCATCGCATATCTGTTTTGACGATGCGGTCTAGCTTATCGATCGTCATCGTCGTTTTCGACGCAGATGATTGCGACTCAAGGAAATAACGCAGATCTGCATCTTTGAGTTCTTCGTAGGTTGATGCGCTGGGAAGGAAACCAAGCGCAAGGAGCGATTGAAGGTACTCCTCATCGACGCAGTACTTGAGTGCGACTGGCTGCGCAGCTTCGGTCGAGATCGCACTGTTGGCAATCTGGGTCGCGCGAGCCGCTAGGTCAATGTACGTAGATATCATATTTCTTGAAGAATATTAGGATCGTCCCGGCCGTCGGCTGTTCGAGACGCGGATGGACAATTGTCGTCTTGACGATCGCACTTTGGCCAGACTGCTTGTTTGAAACATCTCCGTGCTCTACAGTCTGCATGTTGCTATCAAATGTGGCCTCCAAAGACGCTATGTCTTGTTACTTGAGGGTTGACGGCGGGATGATCGGGACAACACTTCTAGTTGAAGTGATCTCTGTGACTAGTCGTGTGTCTGCTCGTGGCGATAACCGATGGCCTTGACGGGGGAGGTCCGTCAGTGTGTCCGTCGGCGTCTTTTATTACCAAGTTACCTGCGATATGAGGCGGTCCGAATCACTGGCCCTATCGGCTCAGATGGGGCCATACTGCGTTAATCGCCGCTACTGTAATCGACGTTTAGTTGCAGCCCCAACAGCGCCAGACGTGTTACTGTGTACTTCTGCATTTAGCAATGCCGCAGTACTATGCTACGTACAATTGATACATTAGACAGAATGCAGACGGCTTGCTGCGTCCTGTTACAACCCTGTTCTCCTTCCACTCCGACGCCAAATCGCCTGGCGGAGATCCTGCGGCCACAGCACCGGCCCAGTATCTGCAAGTTGTCAAAGCTCCAGCGGCCGATGCCCACGTACGGATTCACCATATTCGCCGCCTTCCCCCCTCGGTCGACAAGGCTTGACCCTCGGTCGAAAAGGCTTGACTAAGCATCGCGATCTCGACGACGCCCATCTAGCCTGTAAGTTCGCAGGCACTGTTGTGAAAATTGACCAAATATTTTAATCTCTATCCTGGTGTCCTACATTGATGCTGAATTGTTGAGAAGTATTTTTATTGAGGCCCACAATTTATATTATTGTGAATCATCAAGGAATAATTTTATCTATTTTACACTGGCCCTATTTTATGCTGAATTCGGTGTGTAATAGGTTTTATGTCCTACAGTTGGGTTTTTATATTATACAGGCTATAGTTTTTGCATTTATGCTGTCGTCAAATTATTATCTGGATGAGTGCTTACCTGGAAAATACTGCAATAATTATTGCTGAGCCTGAATCATGTCTACCAAAATTACTGTACCCTGGTGTAGAGTATAAGTAGTACTAGGTTGTTAGAAATATTTTTTTACATCCTCGGGCCATCGAAATATTCCCCTCCATCAGATATCATTAAATTTTTTTTTCTATTCATTATTCATTCTAAGTCCAAGTGTGGCATTTATTTATTTATTCAAGTTGGAACTACTTATTCTTTGGATCTACCTATCCTAATTATTTTGCAACTGTTTGAACTGCCACTCGCGGCCTTTTCGGGGTAATGAGAAACGTTTGATTGCGTCTCTGTTTCCTCTACCTTCCAGAACACAATCCGTCCCAGTTTCGTACTGCCATCTCCGCTGGTGGGTTCCCGGTTCCTGTTCGATTATTCAATCCGCCGTTCCCAACCATTTCCACATTTGTGCGGCATAATGCGACACAACAACCTCCATGGTCTCCTTGAACACATTCCCGACCCGGATGCCGACAAGGATACGGGGGAAATTTTTGGGTTATTTTAATGCATGGAAGATGTGGTCGGTCATATCCACACGGCTAATGCGTTATGCGGGATAAGTCGTCGCTGATGGGTAACACTACAGTACATGACCTTCCTTACACGGCCTGCTCAATGCCGGCGAGCAGGCATGCGGCGTTGGACATGACGGCCGCAGCAGCGTGCTTTCGGGAAAGCACCGCTAACCATCCCATAGGTCTCCATAGCTCTAACGGCCATGTTCCGCGCGACATCGGTTAGCACCGCAAAGATACCGACGCATGTATTTACCTGCCATGAATCAAGGTTCAGGACCATCTCAGTCAACCCTCACCTCCTGATCCCTCCTCTCCGCCGCTTCCCTGTTCTCACTTATATTCCTCGTCCAGTCCAAGCAGCGGCATACGACTTATACTTCGCAGCCTTGTACTGTGTTATATCCGCTCCCTCGTCAGGGCACAGGACTCGAGACTTTTGGAACTTCCTGCCATCCTAAAGTTAGTTTTCGGTCACAACCGCCCCCGCGCTCCTGGTTGCAGCCGCCGTGAGAATTGCTCCAGTCTTGTGACCGCATCCGCATGGCTTCCAGTCGCCTCTATGATGACCCCTTCGACCAGGCTACCTTCTTGTACACAACCGCCCTCCCCTCTCCGATTCCTTCCCCTCCGTCTTTTCCCGCCCTGACACGGCCCTTCGCAGATGCCTCCGTTTTCTCTCCTGGGGAGCTCTTCTCGGGGAACCAAGCCCTTCCCTAAGTTGATCCCCCAATTTCCCACAGCGAAAGCTACCTTTCAATCCTTGGCTTCTCTTCATCCCTGACCCCGTTCCGATCACTCCTACGCCCTCTCGCCGTTTGCCTCCTGCGCTC
This sequence comes from Kappaphycus alvarezii, assembly GCA_002205965.3. Taxonomy (NCBI): domain Eukaryota; phylum Rhodophyta; class Florideophyceae; order Gigartinales; family Solieriaceae; genus Kappaphycus; species Kappaphycus alvarezii. Next base: position 128,675 of record NADL03000142.1, read on the forward strand.
AAGTTCTCGGTCCCGAATGTCCGATGTGCCATTCCCAGCCTGGATCGTTCAACCGCTCCGGGGCCGATGTTCTATCCCCAGTGTTCCTGGGAATGTTGCCTCGCCCAGCAGGTGGGGTCACGCCCGGGAGGGATTTCCTTCACGCCCTGACAAACTTCCTTAACCTCTGCTTGAACTGCAATCTATCGGCCGCATGCCGCAAGTATTTCCGCGGAGGCCGTCTTACTGTGCTGACGAAGTCAAACGGTGTAATCCGTCCCATCGCTGTTGGGCTTCTCCACCGACGCTATATTTCTAGGCTCGCGGCCCGCAAAGCCAACACCCGCCCTCCGTTCCTACCTTCTGCCCCATCAGGTCGGGGTAGGCGTCAAGATCGGCACCGATGCAATAATTTACTCTGTGCGTCGTCATTCCCAGAGATCCGAGTTCTACGACCCCTTGTTGGTCCAGATTGACACTTGTAACGCTTTCAATTGCATTTCCCGCCAGCACATTCTGGAAGCTGTACAAACGCATGCTCCAGGTCTCGCACGGCGGGTACACTCTTGTTACGATGCTCCTACAGAGCTTGTTTTCGGACCCTACTGTGTCCGAAGTTCAGAGAGCAGTCAGCAAGGGAAAAGGTTTGGGTGTTTTACTCTTGGAAGATATATCCGTTCAGCAAGGTAGTTTCCTAGGTCTCTTGCTCTTCGCCCTGGCTCTTAATCCTAGCTTGCTATTGTTACAGGAGAATTTCTCACCTGCCCTGAATGCTTGGTATGCATATGACGGTAGCATTTTCCTTCCCAGGTTCCAAGCCGCCGCCGCCATCTGGTTTATCCAGCTTGAAAGGGGTACACTCGGGTTCCAGCTCAACCTTTCCGAGACCCAAGTTTACGGCTTTTCCCCTTCCCACCCCCCTTTTGCACTTCCTTGTCCCTTTTCTACCCCCAGATTTCATCGTGCTGGGATCTCCGACTGGCTCGGACTCTTTTGTTTCCCAATTTTTAGAAGACCAACATACTGCCGTTGACCGTATCTTCCACTCTCCTCGAGACTTGGATGATGCTCAATTGGTTTCCACTTCCACCGCTTCTGTGGGCATGCCTCTAAGGTCATGTACTTGCGTAGCAAGGTATTGGTGCATCACGACTCAAATTAGAAAAGAGTGACATGTTTAGTACGAATAAATACTACACGCACTGACTCAGACAGTGATTTGTGAGTCATTTATATTAGAATCTCCTGTGGACTCCATAAGATTCGAGAAGAGTCCGATAACATTTTATTTCACTGGATAAGACGCAACTATTACAGCATAATTATCTTCTTCCGGACTACGTTGATAAAAATAAGGGCCATCGAACGATCGGTCTACGAAAATGCGCAAAGCTCTCAGCTTCGCACAACTCGCTACGTACGCTTCCTCCACTCATCTGCTGTACTCGCCGCCAGCTTCGATCCGAAGCAGAGGGATGCGTTCCACCAATTGCAATTGTCCTACCAAAATCTGGCCTGTCCCTAGGTCTGTCATCTCCTCTTATCTTCCCACCACCCGCAGCTGTCTTCTTCGCTGACAGCTACGCCACTTTTCGAACGTTTTCCGTCGCTGGTCCCAGCGAAAGGCTTTAGTCTGCGATCACAGCTGAACTCATGCTATATATGCCTGGTAGTTTGTTCTTGTCCGCACCAGCACCCGACCGAGCACGGCTCTTCTCCGTGCACGCATCGTCCTTCTCTGTTTCTCTTCGCTCCTCACCCCACTGCGATACGTACATGTACTCTCTGCGTGGAAAGTCGCTCTGGCTATCCTTCTCGGCATTGCGCTATTCCCCCGGATCTACTCGCTGTGCGGCCTGCCCCTGGCGCTTGTCGACGTCGCACCGGTCTTAGATCCAAGCGTCCAACACATGTTCACTTGCAAATACAAAGACAGAATGACTCTTCGACATCATGTCCTCCGCAACGTCCTTGCCCGCTTCTGTAAGGAAGTCGGGATCGTCGCCTCGTCGAGCATCCGCTCCTCTACCAGGTTTCCAGTTGTGGTCTGGCAATCGGAGTCCCCCGCGTTAAGAATGGACAGTTACATCCCCGCTGCCTACTGTGAAAATTGGAAAATATTTCACAAGTATTGGAAAACTACTTAATTGGTTTTCTATATCGAATACAGTATTAAAATTTTTGGAAACAGTATTTTATTAGAGACCAAAACTTCTTATTTATTATTAATCTCCGAAGAAAAGTATCTGGTTTTCACTGGCTCATACTTAATGCTGTATTACATGTGAAGTAACTTTATGTACCTCTTTTTCAACCGGCGGAGAAATGGACAGTTCCCAGCCACTCGGGGAAGCAACTCGGCTACCCGCCTAACCGCCGCTCGGGCGTCCAGCTTGGTCGCATCGGAGAACCTCCTTCCCCATCCATCGTTGTTAAGGCTCCTCATCCGTTAATGACCCTGGGAAGGGTAGAAAAATATGTTCTCCCAACGTTCAATTCACATCCAGGGCACTCGTCCTATTCATTCATCTCACCACTCCGCCCCTCCATGTCAATCCACTCCCCATCACACCCTTCTACTTAAGAAAAAACATTTCATTTCTCACTAGCTAATGTCTTTTATACTCCCAATACTTTTTATTACCTTCTTTCCGTCATAAATCCATCATGGTTCAAATATTCCATATGTCTTCAAACGCTCATCCTTACACCTTTCCTTACGGTCATCCGACCCCTTCCCTTACCGAAAAAAGAAAAAATTACCCAATATTTATGCTCATAAGTAACCTCTGCCACTTACGAGCAGCGCAAATTTGTCAACACGATTCGCAACTACGACTGTCTCGCACACCTTATGGTAAAAGAGTTGCGTGCCATGTTCCGTGCGTATTTGAAACTGACATTACTGACGCCAAAACGTGCTGTTCCTTTGCTCCATACATCTACTCTAGAAACAATGCACCCTGATACATTCCATTCTCTACCACTTAAATCACCGCCCGACCCCGTTTGGTATGACGGAATTGAGGTGGAAATAACCTTTTCAACAAGTTCCGTCATGCCCGAAATATAAAAGAATCTCCCAAACCGCCTTCATTTTTACTGAAAAAGTACCCGGATCAAGAAATTACAGTATTTGAACGAGTTCTTATCGAAATCATCGAGAGGCTCACCGACCTTGGTGATAGCTGCTGCCCTGACATTTGCTATGATACCTGCGTACTAGAAGTTCTTGAGAGCAACATCCTCCAGAATTCTCAACTGGAAATGATTTCGATTTGTTGTTCTTACAACACATAATCTAAGACCAGCCTCCTATTTCTATACTTCTTGACGATAGTAAAAATGCAAACAAGGATTTCTGATCCGGAACCTTCCAACAAGTTGCAGTCAGATTCCTTCTTCCCCTTATATGCGCCCCAAAGACATAGGCGGTCTCCTCTCTCCCTCTCGAACAGATTCCAATATTCCCCATACCAAGCCCTCTGTCTTTACACCCTCTCTCGCTCTCTCTTTAAAGGTGCTTCTATCAACCTTGGGGCACAAATATCTATTAGGGGACAGAAAAAGGCAGCTGCGTACATCAAGATGACTGGATGCCATATGTGTTCCCGCCAATGAAGTACAGGTTTCGCTCCGGCGACGGAACTTTTTGCTACCATAGGGACTCTTCCAACTCGCATACCATGCCCTCATCAACACTTCAGAGAAATTGAATTAAAAGTTCTCGCTGCGGGCATGCTTGTGTAAGCAGGAAGCAGTGTGCAGAAGAGGGAACGAAAAGTGGCTGATAGAGTCCAAAACATCCTGTCGAACAAGATTCCCGTTTTTCACTGCCCTTACTCGAAAACATGTATATTTTTAGGAGGAAAAGGACTAACCTCTGGATCTTTCTCCCAGCGTTACTCGAGATGTCTCTGATACCACTTTCTTTACCCCATTACGCAAAGGATCGATTAAATCACAGATACTGCACTCCCAGAGAAGGCAACCCCCAAAACGAAACGATGTGTACAACAGCTGTCGTATCATTGCAAAACAACTTTCAGCATTTTCTGCCAACGTTTTAGAAATTCAAAGTCTGCCCCTCAGATACCATTGTGTTCAACTCAACGAGACCCCTAGATCGCATGGTTTTGCATTTCGAAAGTATGCCGATACCTGTCCGTCACATGGTGTGCCAGGGTACCATTTTTCTGGCAGTCAGATTCCTATAAGGCGAATCATTTAAATACATTTAGTTTTCCCTCAATGGTGAGCCACAATTTACAGAAGCTACTCTGTCACTACTCGCAAAAAACAAGGCTGCATCTTCACTTCGGCTCTGTTCCAACACATTGCGTCCACGGAAGATGTACAAATTGATCTTACAAGTGTTGAAAGCCATGGTTCTCTTGTGTTTGGCAGAAAATACCATGACCCGCTACGCAGAGTCTATCTGAGAGTCTCCCTCGGGTATTAACAACTACACAATCATATCTTTATTTCCATTTCCGCCAAAACTATGAACGATAATTTGAATTCAGATGGTCTTTTTCCTTCACTGCTTGCTTCCGGGAGACTACCACGTTTATACCGCTAACATTTACCCCCTCAGTCAGGCAGAACGAGTGCGGGCATTACCCCTTGCTAGTACATAAATAGAACCATTCACTCCTGACCCCGCATTCGAAACCCCTTCTGGTCAACCTTCCATTTTTACTGCCAACTTCGAAGCAGGTCAGCAGGTACTTTTGTATCGTGAGAACGAACATATCAAGTGGCTCGAGTCCCATGAAATATTAGTTATTGGAGGAAAACAAGGCGTCATCGGTAAGGGTGGAACTGAAACACAGATTTCAGTGACTAGTTTTCGCCGGTGCATAGGTGAATTGGACAATATGCTATCCTCGGAAGACAAAGTGACTGCAATCCTGTACGCCAGGTTCATCACCTCCATGCATAGATCCCCGAGAAATTTCCTGTTTAATACTGTAAGGGACGCCATCCTGAGGAATTTCGCAGACATCTGCAACCATTTCCAGATGCTAAAAGCTCGGAAATACAAGGTTTACTGGTCCTTAAAATCTGAACCAAAGTCTCGAAGTTGTATCTTTCAAAGAAAGCTAAATCTTAAAATGGTAGGTCTTCCTGACCATCAAAAATGTCGACACAGAAACACCCGTCTTCAAAGCTCGAGTCGTCGCACAACGGCATCGCAGCAAGAATAAAGATCTATTGGTTCAAATCACCCTACATTTCCCTCCTGTATCGATGACCGCAAGATTTGGAATTTCATGTCCAATGAATGTGCGACACGTATGACCCTCTCCCTTCCAGCAAGGCCATCGCCCCGAATATCACTTTTTGCTTCCATGCTGGACTCCATTGGCGACATTACAGCATACGACAATATAAAGTACAGTAATGTATATGAGCTTGGCATTTTCTATCTGCCGTTGCACCAATTCGCAGATCGCAGATCATCGCAATTACCCAGCCAGCCTCCCCGTCGTCGGCTTTTCTTTCTTTGTCCGTCAACAACCTTTGCAATCTTGCCCTCTCCCTCACCACTCCGTGTTTACTAACGGTTCCAGCGCCCCCCTCGCAACCATGTCTTCAGAGCATTCCTCCAAACCCAGTTCTCTCCGTCGCCCTTCCTCCCCCTTAAATTCTGGTCCCCGTCACAACCCCGCCTCAACAGCCGCCGCCAATGCCTCCACCTTCCGAAACCCGTGCTTATCATCTGACACGTCCACCGCATGTAATTCTCTCACTGACGATTTACCTCGCTTCTGTGCGACAAGGCAATCCTAACTTCCCCTGGATTGCGCGTTCACGTCGGAGACACACTCCACTCCCTCTCTCTACCCCTCATTCACTCGGACAAGGTCCTCCTCGCCTCCGTCGCTGACACTCTCCCCGACCAAACAATGGTTTTCGATTCTGACGAGATCTCATGTGTAAACCCGGAATGGTCTGCAGCTGTCAACGCGCTAGTCGCCGAATGCATGACCCGCATGCACATCCCACCCGACCTCGTCGATGTCGAATTTGCTCATGTGGCTCCAGCAGGGGCTCAACCTCTCCTCCCATTCTCACGATACCACTCTCACACCTTTGCGACCTTCGTCGTCCAGCTGCCCTCCACTATCGTAGGGGGAGAGCTTCGCTTTCACTACGATGGCCACGAAACCGTGTTTGAGCTTGGAGTACACAGCGGTGCCGCAGAGTTCTATGCCCATTATGTCGCCTATCTCACTGATGTCGATATTGAGTGGACGGCACCCACCACGGGCTGTCGTCTCGCCCTCATCTATCACCTCATCTGGAAGGGGGCGGGAGTGGCCCCGCGCAGTTCCTGAGTTCCTGGAGTCCTCTGGGTCACCTTGTGGAAGCTAGTGGCCCTCTGGCCAAAGGACGGGAGTCCTGGGATATTCTATACCCAAATGCCACTTTGAAGCCCATAATGTGTGAGGTTAACGGCGACGCCATGATGAAGCGCTGGGAAGGTTGTTGAGATGTATCGAGCTCGTAGGCCCGCACAGGGCCCCTGCATGGAGCCGGACAAAGGGCGTCCTCGGCGACTGTACCAAGCACAAGTTTGTGCAGCACGCGTTTAGGGCCCCTCGATTCGCAAGTATCCTATGGAACCCTCGAGCATGGGCGAATGCTTGCCAAGGCTTCTTCCCGCCATTGGCCATACCAGTTTGGCATGACTCGTCGGCGAGTATCTGTGCCCGTGCCCTACCGGTTCGCGGAGGCCATTGCACACCGTTTGGTATCTATTTATATGTGGAGGAACATTATCTCGACTGATGTTAGCAGCCGCTGAGTGGCGGTTGTGGAGAAACATGGTGAGGCCCGTCGGGAAATGTGTAATGCCAAATTAACCAACAAGAGACGCTGGCATCCCAGGAATCCTGAAATCCTGGCGTAGGAGGTGGAGAGAGGGTTGACCAAGGTTACTTCAAAGTAGTTTGTAACACCGAATGCCCCAGTCGCCCGGATGTCCAAATTGTCCTGGGTCAATGGGGCGATCGAGGCTCATTGAATGTACGCTGTCCTTTTTCATGATACCGCAGGCAAAAATATCTTCGGTATTGGGAGCGAGCTCTGAACTTGCCGAAATGCCGAATCCGGATTCCACCATGGACAATGTTCGTATGATATTAGCTGTACGCCCGAAGCCTTTGTCGACTTTTTCTTTAGGCATAGTTTGTATACATAGTATGAGTCTGCTGCCCTTTTTGGAGCCACAAGGGTACGGAAGTGTACAACTCTGCTTCAGAGTCGTGCAATACTTGCGACAGAAACCGAAGGGCGAGGCTGCACACCTGCTTGTATCGCATTGAAAAACCAAGCTAAGAGTCGTGTTTCTATAGTTCAGATGCTTAAGCAGGGAATAAGATCACCAAAATCTTTTCTTTCCGGCAATACCGGTGCAAATCTTCCTGTCCCGAGGAAAGGGATACCTTCTACAGACACCTCCATTTACTGCATCACCCATGGTACGGGAGTCCAAATGTCACAACTTTCCACACTGCTTGGTTCCCGTAATCCACGAAACAACGGGTACGACTGTGAAACAAGCGATGCTTACTTATCCGTCTATTTCAGTACGGCGTAATAAGTGCTTTTACAAGACTTAAGGAAACTTGAATTGGAATACAGGCTACACTAGATCCAGGGGGAAAGGTTTGGTGGTTTACTCTTGGAAGATTAGTTCCAGATGAAGTCTTAATGCTTCACATTGGGAGTGATTTCCCTGTCCACAGGTTTCGAGCTCTTCTCGCTCTTTAATTTATCCAAGCCACCCAGCCACCAAGCCACCCAAACAACCAAACCTTTATCCTTTCTCTCCTGATCCACATAATACTACCGTTCATCATCTCGTAAGGGGAAATTTGGGTTATTTTAATGCATGGAAGATGTGGTCTCGTAGGTGACCTTTCATCCAGGGAGATGCTGGGGCAGTTTACTTCTTCGTCTGATACTTGTAGCGAGGGAAGCTCAGCGGAGTTTGTTAATTATAAAGCACCTTATGTTAACTCAGCAGAGCAGTAGTTCATTCAAGTGAAGTGACCCTTTTTTTTGTACCATTTCATAGCCCCCAAATCATTGTACTGCCTCTACCTTTCTACAGTAGTCCCTACTGATGAGCCTAGGATTTGTGCTGAAGTCATGCCCGTACGCCGAGAAGCCATCACAACCATCCAAAAAGAAGCGTTTCTCATCACTAAATAAAATTGTCTTCCATTTTCCTCGATTCCACGTAGCATGATCTCTTTCCTACTTGCCGCTGGCCTTCAGTCGGGGGTCTCTGGGCATTGCTTAACACCCCTCGAGGATCTGCAGCCAGAATAGCCCGAGTAAAGACACAGAAACGAGAAGGGCGCACTCATGTTGCAATGGACGGACAATTTCCACCGTTTTAATGCCCTCTAGGATAAGATTTCACTTGCATGGCTCGCTCATTTTGAAAGAACTGGCTGGGCAAGGCTTCCTATGATTTCCACTGGGGCCTTTGAGGAAGTTTTGGATCACAGCGCAGATGTGTTCAATATCTCTTGTGATTTGGGGACCTTAACTTTCTTCTTCGTGTAATGCCAGGGTATTTCATCTCTAAATGGACGTGAGTAGTTTTTCACGCGGTATTTTATGTATGGGAGTTGGTGCAGTTCGAAAATAGTGTATTCAAGTGGAGTTAAATTTGTTGAACTCAAAGAACGGGTCACGGCATCCCGTTTATAGAAGTGCTCTATACTTTTGGTTTCCCCAATATAAGGGGTTTAAAACATTTTCAGTACAGTTACCCGAAATGCGTACAATGCCGCGTTTTCTACCCTTCCAGAGAGAGATGAATTCACCTCTGGCACTATTTCTCGAAAGTGTAGATTTAAGGATGCACAGCCTGTACTTTTTGAGGTGTTTTACAGGTATAAGCGGCAGTGTAAGGCCAATTTGACTCAGCTGCAGTAAGCAAAATTTCAAAGTTTGGTGGTGAGTGACACAGCCACCCACACCAAACACAGCAAAGTATTCAATGGCGCAGTACACTTTTGGATACCATTCGTCTAAATGCAGGGGCTTATCTTATCTACCGTGTGACCGTTGTTTTCCGAGCAAACACGACCTCACAGTCACGAAAATAGTACATCTCACTGCCGCCGACTTCGCTACTACCAGGTTCTAGCAGGTCCGTCGTTATTTGTTTTTCTGTTTCATTGTACTAAATGAAAAGGGACTGAGAAGAACAGCTAGTTCAGAGTTCAGTAAACTCAGAAAATCATTCATCATTCATCATTCACCAAAAAATCATCAATCCTCAATCATCAACAACAAAGAGATTCTCCAAAACACTTTTGTACTGTCAATTCTCTTTTACTGTGTTCCCGTAATCATTACACTAGCATTGTACAAGTCGATTTGCAGAACCGTGGAGTTCAAGAGCACCTTCCTTACGTGTGACCACAACGCAGTTACTTCTGACACTTGTTGGTTTGTCAATTTGTTGAGGTATGACTGATTGATAGATTAGAGAGGATTTCTATTCTAGCAGAGATGAGTATCTTCAATACTACTTTTTACAGAACCATTCCGCAAAAGCTTATCGATGCTATGAATTGGGAGCATTCAGTCGGTTATTTCATAGTGACGATGTCGGAATGACTCAGGTCTGAGTCATCCAAAATCTAATTACCGAGAACGGGAAGCCGGAACCTCAATGGTATATGCATATGTGCATGTATTCTCTGTTTTATTTCACCGTGTCGGAATTACAATGGGGCAACAAAACACCGGTAAGGGCCAGTCTATTCGTATTTTGTTGTCGTCTCACTTATCCGAACGGTCTAGTGTCGCTCTCACTGCGTCAGCAGTAATTAATCCGTACGGGTAAGAATCATTGTAGTGGCTCCCTTAGACTTTTGTTCAAGTCGTTACCGATCGGTTAGTATTTAGTTTGACTCAGTAGGTCAACTTGTACCCGACTCGGGTACCGAAGCGGTAAATCAATTCATTCTATTCAACAGGTTATGGGCCCAGGTTCTACTGTCTAGCCCTGCATTTCGTATCTTAACACCGCTTAGTTGTCCGTTTCGGTCGTCGTACAGTATGTCAGATCAAGAGAAGCTCCGTATTCGTCCTCTTGACGACAAGTCCGATTACGGTTTGTGGAGAATCCGTGTGGAGGCCGCGTGCTCGGCCAAGGATCTCGATGAGGTACTGTCTACCTCTACCGTATCGGGAAATACAGACGCTCAAGCAAAGTTCGCTGAGCGTCAGCGTCAGGCCAGCAACATTGTTGTTGGCGCCCTCAGTGATCACGCCCTGCGTGTCGTCCGTACCGTGATAGGGAAACCTAAGGAGATGCTGGAGAAGCTTGATGCCCGTTATCGGTCTACGTCAACTGCCTCCAAGATTACCAAGATCTCCGAGTTGGTTTCCGTTCGGTACAAGAGTCTGAAGTCAGACATGGCCAAGCACATCGACAAGATGGCTGGCATCGTCGAGGAGCTCCGCAACATGGATGCCAAGCTCGACGACACTCTCACCGTCGGTATTCTCGTGGCCTCTGTAGGGGTCCCTGAGCTTGCACCCGTCACGGCCGCTATCAAGACGTTAGCCGAGAAGGACATAACGTGGGAGTCCGTTGCGGGAAGGCTCATCGAGGAGTGGAAAGCTCTCAAGTCCGATTCGGAGAAAGGCCAAACGGCAAAGGTAGCCAAGTTGAAGTGCACCTTTTGCAACCGTCCGGGACACAAGAGAGCGGATTGTTGGGACAACCCACACAACCCAAACAACCGACTCGGCCGCCGCAAAGGTGGCAAGAAGCCGTCTAAAGAAGACGAAAGCTCCGCCTCGGAGGATGAATCCGTCGAGGACAAGAAACCGAAACGGAGCAGTAGGACCAAGAAGAAGTCCAAGCAGCGCTCTGCTATGGCCAAACCGAAACGGAGGACTGACCAGATGATGTTGGACTCCGGAACGACGTCGCACATGACACCGTTTGCGGACCGTGTGGAAAACCGAACGGATTGCGACGTCTCCATCGCACTGGCAGATGATTCGACTGTAATTGCAGATGAGAAAGGAGTCCGACCGGTAACTTGGTACAGTGAAGAAGGTCCCGTTCGGGTGTCACTGTCGGATACGTTGGTCGCTACGGACACTGCAATGAGTCTGCTATCCGTCCCGGCCCTCGTTAAGAAGGGAATCAACGTGTTGTTCATGCCAGGGATGGCGTTGTTGATTGACACCGAGGACGGTAACTCCGTTATCGGGTATGCAAAGCAAGGTCGAGATGGGTTGTTCTACATCTCTGACCGTCAGGAATCCGTTCCGGTTGACCTTACAGCACTGGATCAGGATCAAGTCCGCGCGTCAATGGCTATTGCCAGGGAGTACAGTGCCCAATCAAACCGTGCGGAAGTAGAAGTTTCGGAGAAAGAACCGTCCGAAGAAGGGGACAGTACTCCCGAACTTTTGTCGGATGACGAAAGTGAGTGCACCGACACGGAAAGTGAAGGGGAATTTGAATCCCCTGATGAGACCGATCGGGAAGTCGTTCAAGAAGAACCTGTAATCCCCGTCCAGCAGTCGAGTACAGGACCGTCCGGAAAAGATACGACAAAGACCAATTCGGCAAACGCGTGGCACCTCCGTTTAGGCCACGCCCTCACTCTGCCGCAGATCAGGCGGCACATCAGAGACGGAATTCTTCCCAAGTTGGTCCCCACACCGAAAGGCTGTGTGGTATGCACCAAGTCGAAGTTCCGTAAACGGTATCAAGGAAGTCTGACCAACGCAAGAGCGCTTGGTCATTTACACGCTGACACTAAGGGGAAAATCCGAACGGCGTTCTGAGGGAGGACATAAGTACTTTGTCACCATCGTGGACGAGTACTCCAGGTACGTCCACACTGTGCCCGTCCGGAAGAAAGGTGAAGCGTCAGATGCCGTGCTCTCGTTCGTCAAGAAATTCGAGAAGCAATCGGGCACAGTTGTCCGGTCCTTGCACACCGATGGCGGAAAGGAGTTTCAAAGGGCACAGGCCGTTCTTCGGGCGGATGGGGTTGAAGTCAGTACGACTACAAGCTATACCCCAGCATCAAATGGGCTGTCCGAACGGTATCATGGAATTGTCATGTCAATGACCCGTGCTGCACTGTTGCAAGCAAATCTACCGAGCGGGTATTGGCATTATGCCCTCAGGCATGTGACCGCGTGCAAGAACATGGTTCTGCACTCCAAGACAGGGAAAGTTCCCTTTGACTCCGTGTACGGGTATCAGTCAACCGAGCTACAGTACATCAAGCCGTTCGGTTGTCGTATGCTCTATCACCCCGTCGCGGAAAGGCTACCGACCTTCAGTCAAAGGTTAGAGGAAGGCCTGTGTGTGGGACATGACGGTGGAGGTGTCTACCTCGTGTTGACCGCATCAGGAATTGTCAGGACAAAACATGTCTGTGCGTATGAGGATGAGTTCCCTGGCTTACAGTTGCTCCGTAGCGGGGAAGTCCAACTGTCGTCTGACGAAGGAGAAGACCACTCTGACTCAGATTATGTCGACATCCCGCTGTCCGGATCGGAAACTACAGTAACTGACCCAAGTGGGTCAGGGGGCGATGGTGGCAAAAACGACGGGGACGAAGATTGTTCCTCATCGTCATCCTCCTCCTCTAGTGAGGGACCTGGCCATCCGATCACGGAAGACATGCTCACCCACATCCCTGATGAGGGAGAAGAGGAACCCGAACCGGAAACAAGAAGTTCGAATCGTCCCGGTTTGCGTCCTGTCCGATCGGTGAGGTACAGTCATAAGGCCATGCCGAAGTTCGTCTCAACCTCGGACGACCCCAAATTGTCCGAGGCACTCAAGTCATCCGAGCGGAAGCAGTGGATTGAGGCAATCAACGAGGAGTACAGCACCCTCCGTGATGCCGGACATGGGACGAGAAGTCCGTCCCCCCACCAGGAGTTAAGATTCTTCCGTCCGGAGTCATCCTCAAGTTGAAGAGAGATGAGAAAGGGTATCCGAAACGGTTTAAAGGCCGATTAGTGGCCAGGGGAAACTTCCAAGATGAGGCAGACTTTCTGGAGTTCGAGCTGTATGCTCCTGTCGCCTGCATCGAGTCCGTTCGGATATTGTTGGCAGTAGCCGGAGCCAAGGGCTGGAAGACACAGCACCTTGATGTTAAGGGGGCGTTCCTGTACGCACCCCTGTCCGAATCGGAAGAAGTCTGGGTCAGGCTTCCCCACATCCCTGGGACATCGTTCAACTCCGTTCGGAAAATTGTCAGACTTCTGAAGTCCCTTTACGGTCTACGCCAAGCTCCTAAGCTGTGGTATAAGACCCTTGCTAAGGTACTACACCGACTCGGATTCAGAATGTCAAAGTCTAACGACTGTCTTTTTATTGGCGTTCGAGGTTCCGAAACGGTGTTCTTGTTGGTGTATGTGGACGACATTCTGATTACCGGGTCGGAAAGTACAGTATCTGATGTGAAGAAGGAGCTGTCGAAGCAATTCGTGACTTCCGAACTCGGAGAGTGTACGCAGTTCCTTGGTGTGCAAGTTCAACAAACTCCGGACGGTACTTTCTTGTCACAGCAACCGTACATCAGCAAGATCATCGAGGCCGCCGGAATGAAGGATGCAAATCCATCACCTTCCCCGCTACCGCTATCGCACCCTCTATACGAAGAGAGGAAGATATTGACCGCTACGGAGACAAGGGCAATGGAGAACGTACCGTATCGGAGAATCGTAGGTTTGCTACTTTTTCTGGCTACCCGAACCCGACCGGACATTGCTACAGCTGTATCAATGTTGGGTAAGTTTCAGTCCGCACCGGAAGTCAAGCACTGGAAGATGGCCAAGCATGTAGTCCGCTACCTTATCGGTACGCAGGACATTGGTATCTTTCTACCGAACGGTGATGGACAGGTCAAGCTGAAGGCTTGGAGTGACGCGGACTGGGCCCGCGATCACTCTCATCGTCGCTCCCGATCTGGTTATTTGTTGACCGTCAACGGTGGTCCTGTTGTGTGGAGTTCTAGGTTGCAGTCTGCAACTACACTGTCTACTTCCGAAGCGGAGTTTTACGCCCTCAGCACCTGTGTGCGTGAAGTAGTCTGGGTCCGGTCGGTTCTTAAGGAAATGAATTGTCCGCAACGGAGAGCTACTGTGCTTTTCCAGGACAACCTGGGTGCTATCCGATGGACGGAAGATGTACAGGGACTCCGTAAGGTCAAGCACATTGGTATCCGGTATCACTACGTCAAGGATGCTGTATCTCACCGAACGGTTACAGTACACTACACTCCGTCGACAGAAAACAGAGCAGACATTCTGACCAAGATCATCATTGGAGATGCACTGCTTCAACACCGAGAACGGCTTGGTTGCATATCGGAATCCGCCTTGCCCGGCCCTCGAGGGGGCGTGTCGGAATGACTCAGGTCTGAGTCATCCAAAATCTAATTACCGAGAACGGGAAGCCGGAACCTCAATGGTATATGCATATGTGCATGTATTCTCTGTTTTATTTCACCGTGTCGGAATTACAATGGGGCAACAAAACACCGGTAAGGGCCAGTCTATTCGTATTTTGTTGTCGTCTCACTTATCCGAACGGTCTAGTGTCGCTCTCACTGCGTCAGCAGTAATTAATCCGTACGGGTAAGAATCATTGTAGTGGCTCCCTTAGACTTTTGTTCAAGTCGTTACCGATCGGTTAGTATTTAGTTTGACTCAGTAGGTCAACTTGTACCCGACTCGGGTACCGAAGCGGTAAATCAATTCATTCTATTCAACAGGACGAGTTGAGACAGAGCCAGCCTAGTGTATATTACTTTGGGCAGGTCCAAATATGGAGACCGCTTCGAAGCACCAGTCGGGGCCAGTAGAATAGACCAAGACTGTTTCATATCAGTATTCGTGTATCTGTACTACGCTGAGCCGACATAAAGGTGCATACACTAGATATACCAGAGCTATTTTGTACGGCTTCAAAGCAACATTTATGAGCCGGTAAATAAATAAAGACGGTTGCCTGTCAGTTTTGCTTCTCTACATACAATATAACAGACCAAGTAAAGTATATTATAGATAGATAAAGGTTTGTATATAAACACTTCGAAGAAACAGTTGGAATCCGGTACAAATATACAGAATGGATATGTAGTCGAGAGTCTTCTCTTCACATCACGTGGTACTCCGGGCAAATTCATTCCGTGCAAATTGTCTGTAATGTACCAAAATCTGTAAAATGCGTTGTGCGTGCTGTAACGCAAAACCTCATACTTTCATTAAAGGTTGCAAAAGCCTTCGGGTACACAACGCAAAAAGGGCCGAAACATTATTTACACATGGCATACACTCGACGCACCGCCTCCCGTATCTCAAAGACATGGAACCTTTCCACACCTCCTTTTCAACCAGCGGAGAAATGGGCAGTTCTCAGCCTCCTCAGGGAAGCAACTCGGCTACCCACCCACCCGCCGCTGGGGCATCAAGCTTGGCCGCATCGGAGAACCTCCTTCCTCATCCGTCTGTGTTAATGGCTCCGCATTCCGAAATGACCCTGGGAAGGGTAGAAAAAGAAATATGCTCCGGACGTTTAATTCACGGCCCAGGGCACCCGTCTTCTTCACTCATCCTATCACTCATCCCCTCCTTGCCAAACGCCCCCATCACAACCTTCTACTTATGAAAAAATCCCCCTCTCACCAGTGTATGTCTTTTATACTCCCCTTCTTTTATACTACCCCCTTTCCTTCATCAATCTATCATGGTTTCTCTGGTCCACATGTCTTCAAACGGTTATCCTTTCCACTAACCTAACCCAGAAAAGAAAAAAACTCACCTAAATGTTTATGCTCAGGAGTTACCTTCGCCAATAACGAGCCGCGCAAATTCGTCAACACGATTAGGCACGATTGCAAATATGTCTCTGGCGCACACGTCATGGTAAAAGAGTTGCGTGACATGTTCCGTGTGTATTTGAAACTGAAACTCCTGTTCGGTCGTCAGAAATATCACTAATCTCCTTATTTACGGAAAATGAAACTTTTTTTCAGATCCAAAATGTTACCGCTACTGAAAACTTCGATAAAATTTTCCCAGATTATTGTACCCGCTTTTTTCATTGGCCCAGAGTAAGATGAATATCCGGAACATATCAACACATTATTGTCGACCGAATCTGTTCTTTTAGTCCCTTCCCCACAATCTCCCTCTCCTTCTAATGGAAACAATGACGAAATCCAAAACTTGGGAAAAATTACATTGCAATGTCCCATGGAGCCGCTGGACAGTAATCAGGAACAGAAAAATTGTGTTCCTCCGTTCCGCATATCAGTACGCTGGCTGAGACTTCCTTTTTTTCCAAGGAAAGAAAATGTAATTGTTACACCTATTATTCCATGATGATGCCCTCGTATTTTATCTGGCCATCATAGAAAGTCGCTTCGCTCCTTTGGTCACAGCTATCGCTACAATCGAAAACATTTAAATTCGATTTCGCCTCAAACCCAGCTCTACCGATTTCTTCGAAAATTGCACATTGAAAACCGATCCACTTCCATCCATTTGCTTTCATCTGCTCTGGACAAAATCCATTTGATTTTTGTCAAATAAGACCTGCGTACTCCTCTCCATTACTGAGACAAAGAAACCAAAATATAATTGCTCCGATTCGTAATCACAGGATACAGGCGGTCAAAGCATTTTTTCATGCACGCAACAAGTTGTCAGATTACATTCCAATATCTACTGTCGCATTTACACGACGAAATTTACCGGAGGAATAATCTTTTATTTCACGAAATCGCTGCTCCAGAACTAAAGGTTCATTCAATACATACTTCCCTTCAGGGCAGCCCATGTAATCTTATTCCTTTGCTCCATACATCTACTCTAGAAACAATGCACCCTGAATACATTCCATTCTCTACCACTTAAATCACCGCCCGACCCCGTTTGGTATGACGGAATTGAGGTGGAAATAACCTTTTCAACAAGTTCCGTCATGCCCGAAATATAAAAGAATCTCCCAAACCGCCTTCATTTTTACTGAAAAAGTACCCGGATTACCATCCTCGGATGCTGCTGTACAGCGGCTATAGGCGCGGAGCGCTTCTTTCGGGATGGTACCCCAAAGGGTGTAGGGTGAGAGCTTCCGTTTGGTGCCAACCTGACTTTTCTTGAGTGGACGTACGCTGCCAGCAATGGCCGGCCTGGGGAGGCACACGAAGGGGAGAGGATGTCCCAGAGAAAAGGCGGGTGATTTGCCAGGACCGAGATAAATGACCGGGAGTAATGGAATGGTGTAATTTGGATGAGGTGATCGGCGTGTCTCCCCAGACGCTGAAATCCTTGTCCGGTTCGATTCGTACCATAATGCGTACGCTTGGGTAAACTCTTTTGATTTGGTGTGTTCGCGTCGCAAGATTTGTAAGGAGAGTTGCGCATTCATACGCCTGTGACCATTATGCGCGTTGATCCTCTGACCAGAACCAAATCAACACTTCCACCGGTTGCTGCGTTTGCGTGAGACTTGAATCATACTATCCATAAAAAAAATCATAACATAAAATATAACATAAATCAAGAACAAAAGACGGCTTGTGATTGGGCCATTCAGGATGAATGGAGGGCGGGAGGCGGGAGAACAAGCGAAGATTTGAGGGACCAGAAGTTGTGGCAAAGGTTTCCAAGTTGTCGGTTGTATAGAACTGTTCGCCGGGTTCTGATCGCACATCAAGTCCCTGAGCAACGGTAAGCTGCCAACGTGGCCATATCTCGAGTGGCTTACAGTCCGGCGGATGCAAATGCAACCGAGATGCGGACGTGAAAGCGTAAATTGCTTCCAGTTGTGGACCACAGACACGTCGAAGCCCCCCTTATCATATTCACCCATAATTTTCCAATCATTCCAACGAATTAAAACAATAGAGAAAACCAAATGTACCAGAGGTACGTTATAACGAGAGTGAGGTCACAGCAAGTGACCGAAGAAAATGAGCGAATCATCACATTGCATCACCCTATCATCCAGATAGGACTTGCGGAATGTGCGTCCAGCGGACCAATCTCCCTATATCAATATGCGATATTACTGTACCCCAATCGCTGCACATTCCGATGCGGCACCCATGCGCAGCGAGTGCGAGGACCAAGAAACTTGAGGCGGAGGTGTAACTTGAGCACGAGCGAGACAAAACTGGAGCCAAAGAGTAATGGCTCTTGCGCTAGTGGAAAGACAGTCCCAGTTAAAGCCCAATAATATTTGCTCCCATATCAGTTCGATCAGCGTAGAGTATCATAAAGACGGACTAGATCGATCAATCTAGTATTGAATCGGGGATTTCGGCGGTAAGCAAGGGTATGAGCAACCCGGTTGCGATTCTTCCGAAGCGCGATGGCGATGTTGATTGAATCCGGAGTGACGGTGATGTTGGTCAGCAACAGAGACACCCCAGCTTCGCCACGTTCAAAGAAAATGTAGCAGACGAGTACAGCGCAGGCGTTAGGTAGAACTTCGAGATCAGTGTCCGGAGAGTCGAGTGCGAGAGCGAAGATTCGACGAGCAACTGAGCTCGTCGAAATTTCTTCCACAAAACGTCGTTTGATCTCCACGTGTTCGGTGCTCTCGCTTTCGGCATAAGACGAGCGATCATAGTACCCCCAGTAGTCGCCCCAGCCCCAGCTACTGTAAGCACCGATTGCTTTAGCGTGACGGCCAGAGGTAGAGTCCGGGCTTCTTCTGCTAGATTTTCCAGACGGCCAATTTCCACGAAGGAGCGGGCATTGTCTTCGGGGCCCAAATTGGCGGGAGGTAAAGATCTTCTGCGTCGAAAACGTGCGGGCGAGCCAAACGGAGCAATTTCGTGTACCATTGCTGAGCGGGCCAGCAAGGCGTGACCAGCATTCCTTTCGCCTGTTTGTGGCAGATCTTATTCACGACGAGTGGAATCAATTTGAGAGGACGATTCCAAGAATTGAGCTCTGAACGCCAGTCCTGTTGTAGCGCGTTGATCCCCAGGGAGCCAGGACACGCGAATTCGCTGTTGAACTTGGCGCAGACCTTATTGCTGCTGTCGGCGAATCGGTCGATAGTCGGACGGTATAATTCCAACAGCGGTCGGAGTGTCTCCTGATTGATCCTTCAGTCGTCGAGGGTGTGTAGTCGTGACAACCGATCTGCGAATCGATTGACTGCTGACGGGAGGTAATGTGCCTCTATGGAGATTCCCAGCTTATGTAACAAGCGGTGTAACACGCGGAGTTCTTGCATGAGTGGTCGGGACTTGGTTGTCATGGCGTTTAGAATTGCCACCGCTGCTTGGTTGTCCTCCCATACTATGAGGTGAGTCCCTGATCTGAGCATGTTGGCGAACGACCGGATGTTGTCTGTCACGGCGCGGAGTTCAAAGAATGTTTTTGGCTTGAAGCGAAGAAGAGGATCCCATAAGGCACGAGCTTCCCACGTTCTCTGACACTACTCGCAAAGGCAAAGGCTGCATCTTCACTTCGGCTCTGTTCCAACACATTGCGTCCACAGAAGATGTACAAATTGATCTTATAAGTGTTGGAAGCCATGGCTCTCTTGGGTTTGGTAGAAAATACCATGACCCGCTACGCAGAATCTATCGGAGAGTCTCCCTTGGGTTTTAACAACTAGACAATCATATCTTTATTTCCATTTCCGTCAAAGCCATGAACGATAATTTGAATCCATATGGTCTTTTTCCTTCACTGCTTGCTTCCGGGAGACTACCACGTTTCCATACCGCTAACATTTACCCCCTCAGTCAGGCAGAACGAGTGCGGGCATTACCCCTTGCTAGTACATAAATAGAACCATTCACTCCTGACCCCGCATTCGAAACCCCTTCTGGTCAACCTTCCATTTTTACTGCCAACTTCGAAGCAGGTCAGCAGGTACTTTTGTATCGTGAGAACGAACATATCAAGTGGCTCGAGTCCCATGAAATGTTAGTTATTGGAGGAAAACAAGGCGTCATCGGTAAGGGTGGAACTGAAACACAGATTTCAGTGACTAGTTTTCGCCGGTGCATAGGAGAATTGGACAATATGCTATCCTCGGAAGACAAAGTGACTGCAATCCTGTACGCCAGGTTCATCACCTCCATGCATAGATCCCCCGAGAAATTTCCTGTTTAATACTGTAAGGGACGCCATCCTGAGGAATTTCGCAGACATCTGCAACCATTTCCAGATGCTAAAAGTTCGGAAATACAAGGTTTACTGGTCCTTAAAATCTGAACCAAAGTCTCGAAGTTGTATCTTTCAAAGAAAGCTAAATCTTAAAATGGTAGGTCTTCCTGACCATCAAAAATGTCGACACAGAAACACCCGTCTTCAAAGCTCGAGTCGTCGCACAACGGCATCGCAGCAAGAATAAAGATCTATTGGTTCAAATCACCCTACATTTCCCTCCTGTATCGATGACCGCAAGATTTGGAATTTCATGTCCAATGAATGTGCGACACGTATGACCCTCTCCCTTCCAGCAAGGCCATCGCCCCGAATATCACTTTTTGCTTCCATGCTGGACTCCATTGGCGACATTACAGCATACGAAAATAAAGTATGGTACTTCATATGAGCTTGGCATTTTCTATCTGCCGTTGCACCAATTCGCAGATCGCAGATCATCGCAATCACCCAGCCAGCCTCCCCGTCGTCGGCTTTTCTTTCTTCGTCCGTCAACAACCTTTGCAATCCTTGTCCTCTCCCTCACCACTCCGTGTTTACTAAGGGCCCCAATAATGCCTATTGAAGAAGGCTTCGAGTTAATTGAAACCTCAGAGATTTTTTCAATGTGCTTTCCAAAAACCTGCCGCGTACTGCAAAATAATTGGGATAGGTAGATCTAAAAAATAAATAGTTCTAATTTGAATAAATAAATAAATGCCACAATTGGACTTAGAATGAATAATGAATAGAAAAAAAAATTTAACGATATCTAGTCGAGGGGAATATTTCGATGGCTCGAGGATGTACAAAATATTTCCAACAACCTAGACTACTTATACTCTACAACAGGGTACAATAATTTCGGTAGACATGATTCAGGCTCAGCAATAATTGTTGCAGTATTTTCCAGGTAAGCAACCATCCAGATAATAATTTGTTGCTAGCATAAATGAAATAATTATATTCTGTATAATATAAAAACCCAACACGACATAAAATTATTACACACTGAATTCAGCATAAAATAGGGCCAGTGTATACTAGATAAAATTATTCCTTGATGATTCACAAAAATAAATTGTGGGCCTCAATAAAAATATTGCTCAACAATTCAGCAAAACTGTAGGACACCAGGATAGAGATTAAAATATTTAGTCAATTTCCACACCTTCTCCTTTGAAATATTGAACTAAATTTATCCTGTTGACTGAGATGAATCCCGAGATAAAATATTACTCATATCCATAGGTTAGACCCATCAAATAAGAGGAGCTTGCGCTTGTCAGATACAGGACTGCCTTTTTTGTGAGCGGGTCGAGGGATTAATTGAACCAGGTACCCACATAGCATTTTCTTGATTTTGTTCGTTTCGAAATTATATCGAATTAATTGAACATCCGCTCTAATAGATTTTCTTCAGGCACACAAGTAGATAAGAGCTGAATAGATCTTTTGAATCAACAGCAACATGAAGAATGAATATTGATATTTATAATTGTACTGTATGCTGCTGCAATAATTTTTCCTTCCTCGATAGCTTCACCAGCAGCCAATATTTCACCAGATCAATAGATTTAAGACGCGAGATAGATTTGAATGCCAATAAATTGTATGAAATATTGAATTACAATTTAAGCCATTACAAACCCACCAATACATCAAGTTACCGTATTTGTCGATCCGGCTGGTTTTCCTGCATCAGAAAAAACAAAACTGATAAATTGAAATTTCCAGAAACTTCCGGGCGCCGATACGTGCTTGTAGAACCAAAGATTTTAAATTCCGAAGCATAGAAGATTGATAGATAAATCACGAACCAATGGATTTGACCTTTTCTGTTGTATAACTTGCTGTAAAGCAGACATGGAGATGCAACCATACCCAAATAGACAATTGAACCATTTAACGAATTAAAGCAAAGTTTTCAAAAGTTCATTTCTTCATCAGGTTGTTTTCGACGATTTCTTGATATTGAATGAGGTTCCAGTCCATTTAGTTTTCATCAGCTGAGACATTAATTTTATAGTCATCAAACTGCAATTTTAACTCCATTGAAATTAAAAGATCCAGGACTATGTACGATTGTACCAAGCTTATATACTTTCCAAGATCTTGGATAAATTGCTTCTTAATTTTTTTGTCCAGTAATAAGTATATCATCGACCAATTTACAACAACAAGCAGAATTAATGATCCTTTTAAACTCATGAAAAATAATTGGGGTATATAAACGACTGATTTCAATCCGAGGTCAAAGAATGTATTATCCGAGTATATTTGCCATTTTGCATTCCTGTTGACTAAACCATATGAAGCAGACAGTAATAACCAATAGAAGGATTTTTCGAGCATTCCCGAGGAGGTCTCACATAAACATCTCGTAATGCTGATCCAGATTGTAAAAATGCAGACTTCACATCAACCTTTGATAAATTCCATTTAAAAATTGTAGCAATTGATAAGAGAATTCTAATTGCCATCGGAGAACAAGATTCCGAATCAGCTCTCAAATTATTTTTCTCTTTGTCCTCATTTCCATGCGGAGCAATTCGAGCCTTGCAATAATATTTTCCATCATCCAAAATTTTTATTTTGTATAAAACGTGACTGGATATTACATTCGAGTCGGGAGGAATTTTTGAAACATGAATTTTTGAACAGGTAGTGAGAAAATTATTTTCTTCCGTATTGTACGCATTTGAAATAATATGAGATGGAAGTCCAGATGCTTGATGAAGTAAAAATTCTTTAGATCCAAACCTTTTATGATAAAAACTCAGATCTTTTTGTTCAGATGATTTCAATTCCGTTCCAGGTAACAACTCAATTTCATGCGCATCAATTCCATCATTTTCATCAATAGGGATATGAATTAAATTTTCAGGGTGTAGGGAATTAAGTTCAGATTCAATCGGAACATGTTCGAGAGATAATATGTTTTTAGATTCTGATAAATTTCCATCTTTCTGATTCATTATATTTTTCGACATCAGTATTCATATTTTGGTTAAAATTACCATCATCAGAATGATCGTCAAAATTGTTTCGCCCACATTCTTCACTTCGGTAATATTTGTTTCATCAGAAATATCTTCCACAGAATATTCAATAGACTGATTCAATAAATCATTTGCCTTTTGAATTTGGTATGCTAGTTCATTAGATGAAACGGAATGTCGGACATCTTCAATTGCGCATGTATAAATTTTCCATTGGATCCAGGTACTGTGACGATAAGAGATTTTTTGTCGAATTTCAATACTGGTTTGGGCGATGACCAAGATCCTTTTTCTGATTTGGTAGATGAATAAAAATTTCCACAATATCGCCAACATTAATTGGAATATCGGTCACAGACTTTGATTTTAGAATAAGATTTAATTTCCTCTTGGCTATTAGCTCATTATGAGCTTCTCTTAAATCATTTGGTAGACTTCGAGGACCAGAATTATCGATGGGTCGAGTGTGACCAGTGGCAAGCTCGTATGAAGAAACAACATCATTTCCATATAAATCATTCGATATTTGAAACATTCGAGCAATACGAACCGTATTACTTGCAGAAGAATCGGATATTTTTAAACGGATATAAATGTCTCTCAATATTTTATGTTTGACTCAATAATTTTTGTTATGGCGGCGGGAACCAATAGGACAAAATGAAATTCCTCTTTCCTCAAGATAGCTTCTAAAATATCATTGTCAAACGCCTGATCTCCCATTAAATTGTTAGGGTCCCAAAATGGTGTTAACCATAGAGTCTCAATACAATTAATGCAATTTTCCATCCTTAAGAGGGCACTATTGAACCAGTTGAATACCTGGTAACTGAGTCCATAATGTGAAAAATATCCAAGTTTTCCACAAAAAATGATCCACACACCAATTCATTAAATCCGCGAGATATAGAGCTTAAAGATACTGCACGAGGATGAGATGGTTTTTTTGTGACATCACAAAATTTGCAGGAGTCAATTATGCTTGATAAATATTTTTTGCATTCATCGTCCCATATAAAATTTCTTTGTAACAATAGTTTTATATCATCATAATTTGAGTGACCACATACATGTTTGTGAACCTTATTAATTTTTTCTCTTTTCAGCCCAAGATATATTTTTTGATGTATTGATATTGTTGGAACAAATTGCTGATAGAAATGAGTTTTCAATAGGTTCGGATGATTGTATAAATATATTTCCGGGTACATAACAATGATGACCATGATCCACCAATGTTATAGAATCGATTGAATTATTTGCGGACTCGAACTCGATGCGATTGTCCGTCATATGAATAATATTTGATTTTCTTGTGATATTTCTTCCAATAACCCATTGAGATGATCCACTGATTATTAGATGCCTTATTTTAACCTGATTTCCATTGTCTGAAATAGCTGATAAAAATATTGAACCGATCATTTTTCTTTTTTCGCTTGAGTGGCGCCATTTCCGTATTGCCAGAAGGGCGTGTCCTTGATACATTCAGGAAGTTCATCAAGAATTCCATTCCATTCCGGTAAAATAAATTTCGAAAGTGCTCGTAATTCAACAATCCCATTCCACTATACGGTGCTCCATCATCAAGTAACGGACCTGGGTATAACGTATTTGACGGAGAATCAAGCACCGTTTTTACCATATGAAATGTTACAGAACCAGAATCATTTTTGTCTTTGATATTTTCTGCATTTCCCATTCTAGATGATGAACCTTTATGATAATTTTTAGCACTCTTGCATTTATCTTTTTCATAGGCCCAATGGCCAATTTCTCCACATCGGTCACAAGTTGATTTTGCCTTGAGGCAGCAAAGTCTTCAGGAGATAATCTTTGCTTATTATTTTTCTTGAAATTTTTCTTTTCTCCGTATGAAATATTTGATTGATTTGAAGAGATATATTTTTGAGCATTTCCATATATTTGATTTGTATTTTTTGGTTTATCACATGCACGAATAATAGATGATATTTCTGAATATTTGATTAATTCTAGGATTTTTCCTTTTTCCAAATCGGCTTCTTCATGCTTCGGAGAAGCAGCAGCCAAAATAGATACTCGCTGGTTTGAATCAATTTTGGAATTAGCCAGGAGCAAAAATGATACCAGTGCTTCAGGTAATTTCGAAGTACCAGTAGATGAATGAAATCGGGCAATTTGAGCATCAAACCGTGATTCAAAATTTTTGAAAGACTCACTATCACCACGAGTAGTGTGCAATAGATCTAAGAATTTTTGAAATGTATCTGATATAGATGATAGAGGATCCACCTTATGAATAGCGTTAGCAATCGTAATGCACCATTTTCAGACTGAATTTCTGTGTCTGGAATTTTCTTACAAATATCAAGAGCTCGTCCAAATAATTGTGATTGTAAGACAAGACCTTGTACTGCCTTAGGAACCTTATTAGAATTTGATGCTGGTAATAAATCATGAACAGATTTCCATTTTGAACAGCATCAAAATATTTTTCTTGAGGTCCTTTACCATCCGTCCAAGGAGCCGTGCGAAGATCCCATGAAAATTTCGGCCTTGAAGGAATTTCGGGGCGATCTGGGCCCATAACTGCAAAATAATTGGGATAGGTAGATCCAAAAATATAAATAGTTCCAACTTGAATAAATAAATAAATGCCACAATTGGACTTAGAATGAATAATGAATAGAAAACCAAATTTAATATATCTGATCGAGGGGAATATTTCGATAGCCCGAGGATGTAAAAATATTTCTAACAACCTAGTACTTACTTACACCTACACCAGGTACAATAATTTTGGTAGACATGATTCAGGCTCAGCAATAATTATTGCAGTATTTTCCAGGTAAGCACTCATCCAGATAATAATTTGTTGGCAGCATAAATGCAATAATTATAGCCTGTATAATATAAAAACCAACCAACTGTAGGACATAAAAATTATTACACTGAATTCAGCATAAAATAGCCAGTGTAAAATAGATAAAATTATTCCTTGATGATTCACAATAAATATAAATTGTGGGCCTCAATAAAATATTGCTCAACAATTTATCATCACTGTAGGATACTAGGATAGAGATTAAAATATTTGGTCAGTTTTAACACGTACAAGCCAAGGAGTAGAGAAGTCTAATAAGCGAGTATTTAAATACCTCGTAAATATTCACGAGTATTTATTCATTATCCCTATTGTTCTTACTGAAACAAATCCCCAGCTTCTTTCCAGACTCACCATTCAGTCTCCTTGTACTCATATACATGTACATCCAAAGTCCTTCTCTCTCGGAAATATTTCTACTGCATGAGACCAAATGGATTTGTTTTTTAGATGAGTTGAAAATTTCGCAAGAATGGTGTAGCAAACCTATCAGCGAACATGCCGAATAATACAACATACAATCTTGAGCGAAGGAAGAAGGATATAGGTGATGTAACGTGAACGCTGGGAGACATAAACTACGATTTTACTGTAGGAAAACAAGGCCACGGAAAAAAGATGCAATAATAACGTACCCAATGCTATTTTTGGCTTTTGAAAGAACCAAATATGCCTCTGAAGCTGTGATAGCAATATTTTAAGTTGTAGCTCATTTTTTCTTATTACCTTCTGAAAAGCAATAATTAAGATCAAGGATACTCAAGATCCTCATAAAATTATAAACAAAACAATCCCTAAATAGAAACCTCCAATTACTTTTGTTATGTGTCAGAATTATATTCATCGGCTGTAATACTAACATGGCATGGATTATCGTAACTTGCAATTATGTTAACGAGCTCTTTGATTTAGAGGAGTATTTCCCCTTAAGAAAAGAAACTTGGACCGAAAAGATACTCATGGAAGATGGCTACGCGTTTTAATGAGAAATAGCATGAGTAAAATGAAGAAAAATATCGTAGATCACCCGTAAAAATTCTGTTGTGCTTTTTAGGAAGGAATGAAAAAATATGCCGAAACGAAACAGTGACCGTAGAATTCCACTATTTTCCCAGATTGTTGAATAGAAATCAATAAGGGAACAATTCGTATATCCAGATTTCCCAAAATCAAAAAATTGGTCGTGCATCTTTTGTATGAGTTATTGATTTAGCTAGTGATTATGAGCAGCGTATGTTCGTTTTTATTGCTAAGAGGAAGTAAATATCTTTCACATAAGCTTATGTTGCACAACCCGAAAAGACATAAAAAGGTAGATCCGTGTGCGTTTAACTTCTTTTTAGGATATAACACGCTTCCTTAGGTAGTTTTTGAGCTGGAATACCATCAAACCGTCAATTCCGTGACCATAGTCCCGTTGTAATATTCAGTCTGAGATCTCCACAAATAATAAAATAACCTGGCGGGAGACTGACTTGCCCAGCTCCCTTGGGTAGTCTCCGCGCTCGGGCATCTTTAATCGTTAGGTGTCAGGGACCACAGACCTAGAGTAATCTTCAGTCGTTGACCTCCACAAAATAACTAATCTCATGGGAAACAGAATTTGCTCAGGTACAGGAAGGTAGATCTTGGATACTATTCGGGCAGTTGCTGTATGAGTATATGTTGTTGTTCAACTCAATACTACCTTCCACCTTTTTCGCGGGCGGAATAGTACCCTTTTTATAATGTACTACTCTAAGTGGAGACTACTGTATACTTGTTGGACTCCCCGAGCATAAAGCGACTCAATCAAAAACTTTGAAACTAAGTACGGCAAAAAAGAGTAATATAAAATCATGTAGCCGAGCAAATCAGGAGATAGAGTAATTTGAGACAGTAAGAAAGATCATTTAAGGTATGCCATTTGTTTTACGCACCCATAACAAAACTTTTATCGTGGAAGCGACCCCGTCGTTCTGGGCTACAAGTAAAGCCCTTATAGCTTTGTGACTCAGTGAGAGAAAATTTTTGTGTGCTTTAACCTTTGTAGATAGTCGATATATTGAAAAGTTTTCGAGAAAAATATTCAACTCAAAAGGGAATACCGACACAGGGGGAATTTTGGGTTTATTTTAATGTATGGAAGATGTGGTCAGTTTTTTCCATGCCACTGGTAGTTCGGTGAGCAGTAAAAGTCTTCACTGGGTAGCACTAAGTAACATTGCTTATAGGCCGTTTCAATGTCGACACAGTAATTGGAGATTGAATGATCTCCACAAAAAGTTACCTTGAGGCCAGCTATCAAAGAGACCGTACTGAAAGTGAAGGCTGCTGTAGTTTGCCACAACAGGGCGACAGGAAAATGGGAGGGATGATGCGGTAGGATAATGCTGTAAGTTACCGCGTCTTCTGAAACTTCTATCAAGGGGAAAAGGAATAAATTTGTCACTTTCTCTAATTTTCTTATGTGCCCTCCGTGTCATGAGCGTGCGGCGGCGAGCAGAGTCTTCGAGAAGAGAACACCATGCAAAAATGGTGACTTGTTGGTACTAAGTTCAGATGTCCCCGTTAGAAGTTTAATACAACAAAGTAAACTAACCCGTCATTCTCCCGCATGTTTTAATATTGGATATAACTGTAAGATGTATGGTTAAGATAGTTTGCAGATTCCAAAGAATCTTTTGTGAGAAGATAACGGATGCTAGTTGAGTGCTGCTCTCTTTCACAAGGATCGGCTAGCTCGTATGGTTATTGGTGGTTGGGGATAATTGCAAAGAAGGCGTGAATCTACAGAACTGTTTTATCAATTTTCTTCTGGTGTAACTGCGAATAAAGGAGGAGTAAGTATAGTTTCGGACTCAATTCAGCTGTGCAACAAATTTTATGGCGCCAAAAATCGAGAATCATCCGTCTTGAACAAATTCTGAGAGCATAATGGCAATATATCAGGGATGGCAGTAAAAGTACCAATATCTAGTGTCTATTGGACCGTTGTCCTCATATGAGGACTACTTTTAGCACTACTTTTTCAATACAAAATTCTTTTACCTCAGCGCACTTCTTGTCCCTCCGCTTTAGTTCATGAGTGTATATGGCCGATCAAAACAAACTTTTCAAGATTGCTGACCTCGGTGAAGGATAGAGCATTTTTCCCTCACCAGATTCCGCTCTTCACAAGAAGTTGTGAAAACGGCTTCATTTTGGAAGGTAAAATAGTTCGTATTATCGTGGGGATTTCAGAAACGAGGGCGCATGTACAGTAAAAATTACTGTACTGTAACTAAACACAAAAAACCTTTTTTCCAGTAAAAATTTCGGGCTTCCAAAACACTCACGTCTCCCAAATGTAACGGAAATTTTCCTCATATGAGGACAAAGCGTGCCTCATATGAGGACAGTGCTTGGTCGGATAGACACTAGCCATACAAAACAATTTTTTGAAGGACAGCCACTCATAAATCCTTAATGCCCCTTTCTTTGACTTCCGAGAAAGGGAATTTCTGAGATGGTATGCGATTTGTGCGAACGAATCGAGAGGAGCATTCCTGTTATGGCACGAGAGGTATTAAGTCGGCTAAGTTGTTGTTCGGAGACATTCTATCTTGTAAAGACACCCATGATACCGTTTATTTTTCATTGGGAGTCTACTATATTACAAATGAAAATCTACATTCAGGGTGTCTATTTTCTTCACACGAGTGATATTGTCGTCGTAATTACTACTGCCAACTTTCTGCTCTTCGCCACACCTCGCCAAAAGTAGATAACGCAGGTGCTGACGTGACCCTGCAAAGCGCAAAAAACATCGTCATTACGGAGATTGTTGTCACCAACACGGTGTCCTGCTTTATGTAAAATAAGGGCAAAAATCACTAGGAAGGACAGACTTTGACAGATCATGGGGTTCAAGTTTGCTTGAGTTTGAGTTGGGCTTTGAAAACTGCAGAAATCCATTATTTTGACGATTGCAGATCCGTACATACACGGTTTCAGCCCATTAGACTACGACGGACTAGCACGTAGTCGAGGCCAGATATACCCACTAACAATTCAAAGAGCCCGTAAAAACTCTGGCAAAGAGATTCAATACAGACTAAAACCCTCAAAAATTAGGACAAGAAAGTAATCAGGGTTGCGTTTCCGACACATAATCATCCCCATTGAATATGTGCCACCAAACTCTAATCCTTGACTGATAGCAACTTTGAGCCTATTCTACTGAAAAACTCTAATACTCAATAGCAGTAGTATTCTTGACTACTAAAAAAAGCAAAAAATCGAAACGTAATAATAGATCATGAAGGAGAAGATCAGTTTCGAGAGAATTGGTCTGTCGTAACTCATAAAGTGCGAACTTTATGACTACCGAAAAAAGACTGGGATCAAAATCAAAATATCCTTTCCCCAGTCAGAATTGATATCTAAGGTGCTTTGGGTTATGTTGTTCAAAGGTTTTCCGACATCTCGCTTCGTTCGCTGCTTTCCGTCGTGTTTCCTCTCCTCAGGAAAAAATTTGTTACTTCGTTATTCATTTTCCGTTTATACTTCTAGTGGTGCAGGCGCGAATGGTTACCACCCCTATCATGCCTTTGCAGTTGATCTCTGAATACTCTCCCCATATCTCCGTGCCGTAGACCTTGTCAATATTTTCGTTTGCATATATGACCAAACAATTGATTCGAAAATGTTTGAATATATTTTTTCTTTTTGCATATGGAAATAAATACAGAATGTAAATTTCGATGTTTTACTTTTAGAATATATATACGATGTACCCAGATATCCACAAAATAAACGGTATCAGCGATAGGACTGAATCGTAAAAACTCGGCGCAAAAGGTTCAAATGATTCTTTATACTCAAGACATGGATATAAACAGTACTTCTGAGAAAAAGGAGTAGACTGGCGGAAAATTTTCGGTGTTTTCTCTGGGAATATTCGATCTATTAGTAGTTTAGGGTGTTGATTAGTGCAGCCGAGATGATATGATCGAGAAAACCCGTCTAAAATTTGAACACATAGGGAAGCAGCTGATGCGCTGCTAAAGGAGTGGTGGAGACGATGGCAGTGAGTATCGGATATTTGGAGTCAAAGGGTCAATAGAATGTATGATGTCATCGAAAAGCATTAAGGTATGTCAAGATGTGAAGGCAATGTTAAAACGTCATTTTGAAGTCACAGACTTGAAGGCAGCAAAGTATTTCTCGGTGTTGCCATTTGTTGGAATAGAAAGAAACGGACTATAAAAATTCGTCAAAAGCAATATATACTTAATGTTTTATAGAAGTTTGGTATGAGTTCTTTTTAAGGGACCAATACACCAATGGTTGGGAGGTCAAATCTTGAAAATGATGATGAAAGCAGAAACGAGATGAGATTTACATACTGCGAGCTCGTAGGTTGTCTCATGTACTTGGCAGTGACAATACGGACAGACATTATGTATGAAGTTGGAGCGCTGGCGAGATACTACAGTTATGCAGCAGAAATACATTGGATTGCAGCCAAAAGGGTGCTGTAATACTTGAAACATACCGTAGACTACAGTATATTTTATATGGAAAGCAGTGAATCTGTCATAGACGGATTCACTGATTCCGATTGGACTGGTAACAAGTCGAGGAAATCAACCAGCAGTTACGTGTTTCGTGTTTATTGAGGAGCTTTTCATGGAAGTCAAAGCTTAAGACTGTTGTTGCCGTGTCTACAACTGAAGCTGAATACATAACTCAAGCATTTGCACAAATGGAGGCTCTATGGATTAAGAATCTTTGTATTGATTTCCAAGTTCCTAAACAATCGATTCCTATCTACGCTGATAACATGATGGCGACTAGGCTTGCTAAAGAATCGTCTACTGCAGAAAGGAGTAAGCATATAGATGTCGTTTACTATTTTATACGCGACTATGTGAATACGGGGTAAATCGTCCTGGAACACATACCCACAGAATCGATGATCGCTGACGGTATGAAATCCATTAGAAATGATCAAGCTTCAAAGACGCATAAGCAAAATGGCAATGTCGGGATACAGTGAAAAACCAGCGGGGGAATTTAGGTTTACATTCATTTGCATGAAAAATACAGGTTGGTAATTTAGACATGGACGCACGTGTATTTGGTCACAGCGAGGCATTATCAATATCAAATGCATCGTCCTCACAAAGTTTGTTGTGTGTAGGTGATTAACTCAGCAATACTCTAGAGCTAGTGATTTAGAACTGTATATATTTGGGTTGAGCTATCTAAAGTCACTGCACTAAAAAGTAAATAACACGAATTAATTAGCTTGACATCTAAGTTCTACACGACCGAGACTAGCACCTTGGTCTTCGTAAGTTCCGTACCTGGATTTATCGCCAGTTTTCGTTTAAACCATATCAAAACCCTCACAGAACCATTTGCTGCCAGGTATTACGGCGATATATTCCCTTCCCCCCCTATATTATGGACAGGTAAGCGATAAATATCTTCAAGGGATTGAAAGTTCTCATTATAAGTTGAAAACGGGCTACTAGGTTAGCAAAGATATCATCTAAGTAGTCGATGCAATCAACAACGCACGAGGTCCCCATATCTTTCTTTGTCTTGTGTATGCCATGGGTCTTCGAGAGCTTGGTCTCATGCGGAGACGCCAAAATCGTGACCATGCAAAGTTTTCTCGTCATTGAAATGGTCCATTCTCTGGGACCCGTATCTAGCGCAAATGAGGCGATCGTAATGAACATCGAGTGTGCCCCGATATCCGACCCATAAAGGAGGGCTACTAATTAAAACTGGAGGTCCTGAAGAACGGATTGGAACCATTTGATGAAAAAAGGTATGTTGATTTCCGTTATCAAATCTGTCTCGGGAGTTTTGTGGACCCATCGTTTTGCTCCCGTGAGTTTGAAGGAGGCCCGAAACGCCTGTGCATGACCTTCGTTTTGTGGCAGTTCTTCATGCACTGCCGCATGGACTGCATTTGTCAGTTTATTTTGAGAAGGTCTTTTCGAGCAGAAAAGATTACCCGAAAGCCTTTCGGGTGGGTGGTACGACAAACTGACCCTTTTCAGCGCCGGTTTGGTCATTGATTGTTAAGTAGCATTGAGCACTACCGGCAACGACTACATGGGAGATAACCTATGGAGCTGTTGTTGGTATCAGGGCGAAGTGGAGTTTATGGCTAGTTCGGGCGAGGAATTGTTGAAATAATATGTGTTGCAGCGTGGTGCGGGGATTGTACGTGGGAGTTTAGGGTCACTGTGTGCTATTCAATTTTTGTTTCGTTGGCAGATCGGGGGAGAAATTTCATGCAATTTGGAGACAAGATGTCGCAGTATTTTTGCACGTGAGGAGAAAGGATCTGGGGTGCGTGATTTGGGTTTTTTCCAGGGGTTGGGGAGCGGGATTGCATGTTAAGGTTGGGGGTAAGAGGAGAGATTCGGTGTTCCGGTTAGTCCTTGGTAGTCGAAGTGGGGAGGTACAGATGGTCTTCGAGACGGCGCGACTGGGTGATTTCAGTAAAATGGTGGAAACTTTTGCTAAGTGTTTCTGTCAGAGAATTAAAATGAGAGAACAACTTTTGCTTATGTTCACGCATCTTATCGCACCACTATTCGATGTTTTACATGTAAAACCACGACAAAGTTGGAAAAGTTGAGCGGAGCGCTGCAATATGATCGAAGTAATGAAACATAAGGCAATATCATCGCAATTAGACTCAATGGAGAAATAAACATGTAATTATCGCCCGCACAAAAAAAGTGCGTTAAAAAAGAGAATGTATAGTACTCAGTCTCAATCCTCTCAAGTAGACCAGTGATTTCCAGCTTCAAATATATGCCAGTACTCCGGGCTTTGCTTCTTGTATTTTTGCTCCAGAAGCGCGATAAACTGCTAGTTCGTACCATCCCTTTTACCCGCTCCAGTGCCCTGATGCCTTTCACAACGTCCTCAGCTTGGATTTTCTCCTCACTCGGTTTGATCAAGACTAGACTGGGTATCTGGCATTCTAGAACGCTCTCGACATTGCGCGTGCTGTTTTCTATTCTTATTGTAGCCTCTTCCCCCCGTACCTTTCCAATGAATGAAAATCTCCCTGATGATCTATTCGACGAGATATAGTCCATTACTAGGTCATTATTAACGTCTTGGATGTCTTTATATTCCTCGTTCAGATTAATAGGGTCGACTGTGTTCTCTGAAATAGTTTTGTTCATGTCCGAAATAAAAAAGAGTGGTCCATGTCATCCGTCCATGTTTCAAAAATAAAAAATAGTAAACCAAGCGCAGGACATATAGTTAAGGTTATCCCGTGCTGCTTTGATTAAAAATTTAATAAATACCTCAGGGTCCCCTGTAAAGACGCTGTCCATTTCTGAAGCTTCGTATTGAATTCACATATCAAATTTCGCCATTTTGCTTTCGGAAAGGCTCCGATTTTCCAATAAACTGGGTCCTTTGATAGTTCCACGACATCCAACACAGTTCTACAGTTTTCACTGGTTTGTATTTAGTGTCATTGAACTTGGGCTCAAAGATTGGAACCCAAAACTGATCTATGGACACGCTGGAGTCCTTTTCAGCTCTTCAAAGACCTCTTTGTCCGGTTAGTATGCTTCATGGCAACTTTTACTAGACCAAAGCGACACAGGAAGACCCCATATTCAGAAATCGTTAAAGTAATGTCTCTGTTTTCTCTACATTCCTTACTGGGTCTTGTAAAATATTCGTTATTGTTTACGGGACACACGAGATATAATACTTGATCTTGTTCCTCTCAATCCTAAAATTTCTTCAGCTTCACTCTCAGTTGGTATCCTGGGGCTCGAAATATTTTTCTTAATGCTAGGAAAATAAATGCAGTCAATATTTCTGTTGCTCGACATTGCATCCTCAATCTTTTCGCCTTTTGCACTTTACTCAAGACAGAAATGTCTTAAAATGCTTGCCAAATGTATTTTGCGCGGTTTATGCGCGGGGAAAGTAAGATGCCACCCGCTGTAAATTTCTTTAGAGTCTCTGATGCTTTTCGAATTGAAAAAAAGAACGCGATATCTTTGGTAAGTATTTTTCCTGCTATAGGTAGGCGTCTTCACCGTGGGGATCTTCATGCTACTGCGCGATGGTGAGCTGATAGCGGAGCTTTTCTGTTTTTTTGACAGGAGTAGCAGCTATTTACATGTTGGCTTTCGTTTTTGCTCTTCATGCAAATCGGTTAGGATTGGCTGTGAAGTTGATGGCTGTATCCTGCAGTCCGGAAGCAATACAGCTGCCGGAGTGATATTAGTGCAGGAGAAATTACTGTACGGTGTTCCATACAAAACCCAAAATGAAGTCACTTGCAAAAGTACCATGCTGTAATTACTTCCAAGACTAGTTGGCTCCCTATGCCCAGCACGGCCATTCCGTTTCGATCAAGAAATGTGCTGTACAATTCATACACTTTATAGCACTGGGAATAGACTATTTTTGTTCTTTCCCAACGTGCACAGTATGCAGTTTTCAGGAGCCCTTGTCGTTAAGGAAACGGACCTTTCTGTAGAAGCGCGGTCCTTTCCACAAACTTCTCTCCTCCTCATCATTTTTCGAAAACAACTCTTCGCACAAGTTTTATTTTATGAAAAAAATCATGAAACTAATTTTGCCATTTGAATTCATATTCACTATACAGCTTCATTTCCATTTTATCTCTCAGTATTTTTGTCCTCCTTTTTCAAAAAAGAAATCTTTCGACTCGTGATCGGCTTCGTCCTCCAAATTCAGTTCCGATATTTTATGAGGCATATTTGTTGCCCTGATTGCATGTAAATTCAAAGCTGCGGCATTGCTTCACACCTTCTTACTTCTTCAAACGCCTTGAAACTTTTCGAAGACCTCCAATGTCCGAAATAGACGCCGTTAAAGCAAACCCCTCGCCATTAACTACCCCATCGACTAACTTCTTTTTTTGCGCTCAACATGACCAACCTCCACCAGTCCCTCACCATCGCCAAGTCATTTTTAGGCAGACGCCCCCTCTACACTCTTCCCTTGATGTCTAATGGGCCAAACGACTATGATAATCATTGTAGGAGAACGGACCGGGATCACGTTCGGGAGTGGGTCCACCAGCACTGGTTCGAGGAGGCAGAAGAGGTAGAGGAGGAAGTAGAGGAAAAGGAGGAATTTGGGGCGTAATTGGAAGGAGCGGAAGGTGAAAAGAGCTGGATGGAACCGTGGGAGCCACAAGTGTACAACAGCTGGGGAGCTTCTGTGCAGAGCGGAGGGGAGACTGAGGGAGTAATTGTTCTTTCTGACTCTTCTAACAAGGATGAAGAGGGGGTGAAGAGGAGGACGAGGAGGTTCAGAGGGAGGGAGACACGAAAAAATTAGAGTGATGGGGCAGGGGCTGGACATTATGGACCAGGTGGTCCCGACGCTGGAACCGAATGGGGGTATTTTTCGTGGTTTAGATATCTCCCCGGAAACATGGAGAATTTTAAGCCGTTCGCGGATATTTGCGGGGACTGCTTGGGTGGAAGGGATATTTTGGGGGAATTACTTGGCTCTGATCTCGAGGACTGAGATTAAAAAAAGAAATCTAGATATTTCCCCTGATATTATCTGCTGTTATTCTTTTTCGTTCACACAATTCCATTTGGTGCATTAGTTTGGTACTTAGTATGTTTTTTGAGACTTCAAGATTAGTCAAAAAGTCTATATAAGCTGAGTAAACTGCTTCCTCTTGTGGAGGTCAAGCAATTGGAAGACAAAATCAAGCCAAGACCAGAGTAGTAGGAAGTTGAGAGTCAGCTTCAGAACCAAGAACGCTTTTCCTTACGCTGATCATAGCACATCACTGGTATACTCTGCTTCTATACTTTCTTGCAGCCCTCTCAACTGTCGTCCTTACCCATCTCTTTTTGTTCGCCTAACTATACCGCGTTAACACTTTTTTCGCTAGCAACACCTCCTTCTTAGGACAATTGGTTCTGACTATCTCTTCTCCCGACGATTTACCCCTATCAAACCTGTAGATGACATCAACGTCCAAGTTTAATTCATTGCTTCTGCCCCACCAGGCATCCCAGCAATCTATTATCCCTCCCATCAAGTCCAATTGTCCAAACAAACTTAACGCACCGTGTTCATGTTTCCCAAGTCCACATTCCGAGTCCTGCTCAGTATCACTACCCTGAGCCAACCCCCACCGTTTCATGATCAAACACACGCAGAGTGAAAATCTTCTCCTCAAGCCCGAACCTCCTCCTTCCCTGCCCCTAACTTCCAGCCCACACCCCCATTTCAATTTTGAATGTACTCGCCGATACGCCGTAGCTAAATATCTCAAATCCACGCCTCCCCCTCCCCCCTTCCTCATACCTTCCCCCCCTACTATCAGCGGAACATCTCCAAAAAAAGCTTCGCATCTTCGCCATAACCACCCGTCGCCGCTGTCGAAACATTGACTCATCCGTTTGCAGTCCCAACCTTCTCCGCCTCGAATCCATCTCAGTCGCCCCACAAAACCGATTACGCTCGAGCGCAATCACTTCATCTGCTGCCGCGAGAATCGGTTTAATGCGTTGTGCGCATCGAAAGAGAGGAGAGTGTAGGCGGGATTCTCCTCTCGACTATGGAAATGCCTCCAAATATTGTCTAAAGGGGAGTCAAGGAAGGAGAGGAAACCATTCGCGAGTTGTAGCAGGGCGAGGTAGTCTCGAGTGTCACCCCACGCTTGGGGTATGTGAAATTTTCGTCACAGGCGCTGTAAGGCCGTCTCAATGGCGATAGCGAGGATCTTATTCGGATGTGATTGCATGGGGAGAAGCGTCGCAGAAGAGTTGAACGGATTATAGCGTCAAGGTCCCCATTAACTTGTCAAACGGAGGGGACAAGCGATCAGGCCTCGGGCAGAGTTCTGATTCAGCCTATGGACAGCGCAAAGGACTGCAGCATCAGTGATGTCCATCTGGAGCTGGAGCGCTTCCTCGTTGAGTGCTGTGACTGACGACGGTGGGGTGAGTGCAGCGCACGCAGGCGTTCCTGAACTGGTGGTTCCCGAGGATCCGCGATGCGGGACAGGTGCAACATTATCATTACGAGCCCGTATTGTGCGTCTTGGGCCATGTGTGCTGCTCGACGGAATACAGGGTCCCATTGAGGGTCATGGATGGGAAAGTGGTGATGGGCAGATCATTGTTCTCGGGTCCGATGAGCTTGAATAGCTTTTGTCCAGAGTTCGCCTCACTCGCCAGTGGTTGCGCTGCGAATGTGTTCACGAAGGCCGCGGCTTTGGGCGGACTGAGAACGCCGGCAAGGGTGCCTCCGTGGTAGGGGTGGTAAAACTGCGGTGGGAAGAAAGCGGGTGCGAAGAAACGCGGAATGAAAAGCATCATTATTTCGTGCGTGCGAGGCCGCGCGGAAGAGACAAATGATCAAGACAGCGAAGCTATGCATACAGGTGTCCGTGATGCGGCCGAAGATGTCAGACGGCCTGAGAGGGCGGTGCAGTGCGTTGTGAACCGACGGAAAGGGCATGGGTGGCGAGGGATTGGGTTCTCCGGACTCTACAATGGCGACGGTTGCAAGTAGTGGTCCGGAGCGAGGTTGGAGCGGAGACCGAGTAGGCCTTAGAGTGGGAGTCAACGGGGTCATCAAACTGCACTACTGCTATATCGACCGGGGCGGGCGAATGTCCAGCAGACAGGGGCAGAAATGTAGACGTACAGGGCGAGTCGGGGGCTAGGACAGATTATCTGGCGGGGTGCCCGGAGCTGCGGCAAAGCGGGGGGGGACACCAAGAGGGTTTCAGCATATTTCGCGACCGCGGCAGTGGCCTCAGCAACAGCAGCCGCGGAGCTGAGGCGCTGGGATATGCGTGTAAGGGGGGCGACGGCGGAGGCCGCGGTCGCCGCGGAGTGGCCGAGAGATGGGCAGCTAACGCCGTGGCGTTAGGAGAGGTATCTGGGGAGGTAGTGGCGGTCGTGGGGCCTGCAGGACGTTTGTTGGAATTTAAACGGGAGCGAGGGCGAGGGGAGTGGAGAGGGGGTTTCAGTGGGGTCGGAAGGACGGCAGATGTTGCGATGGCTAGTGCTGGGGCAGGTGTGGGGTTTGGAGTGGGGTGATAGGGGTAAATCGTCGGGAGAAGAGATACCAAGAACCAACTACCCCAAGACGGAGGTGTTGCGAGCGACAAAAGTGCTACCGTGGTATAGTTAAACAAATAAAAAGCAGTTTATATGGGAGAGAGTTGAGAGGACTACAAGCAAGTATAAAAGGGGCAGCGTCTACCACTGATGCTCTGCGACCAGCTTAGGAAAAAGTTTTCTTGGGTCTGAAGTTGACTCTCAACTTCCTACTACTCGGAGCTTGACCTGAAGTTGTCTGCCAACTTGCTTGACCTCCACTAAAGGAAGCAGTTTACTCGGCTTATATAGAGCTACCCTAAAAGTCTTCAAACAAACAGACTAATAACCATAAAATGCATTCACGGGAATCGTCGTGAACCAGAGAGACCATTGGAACATATTTCCTCAAGGTAAATATCTAGGTGCCATACCCATGCCAGCCACCTATCGGCCAGGGGTGGGAATTGATGTGGCCATTATATAGACCTTTCAGAGTCACTCGTAGTATCACCCACAACCTAGAACTGCACTGACATCCACTATGACAGTGTGTCCTAAAATAAAAAATCAACCGATGAATTTGCCACACTCACCCAAATTAAAAATATCTTGCAAATTCAAAAACTGTAAAAATATCTTCCCAGTTACAATACTGTATATAATTATGGTCCTCATCTAGATTTTTTCTTGTGCGAATTTGCGCACATCATGGGGTTTGGAGTGGGCGACATATGGGCATCAGTCGTGGAACTTCTCGATATACATCTCCTTATTGCCGCGTAGTAGCCGCGGCATCGATAAGCAGGGTGATAGCTCCGAAGGAGGCATTGTTGGTTGCCATTGTGATGGAAGATGTGGTGGTCTTGAGCTGGTCGACCTCAACCGCGGAGGCTATGCAGGTGCCAACCTGCCATTCGACCGTAGGGAGGTCGCCGAGGAACGAGGACAAGGAAGCGGGAAGAGAATCTGGCGCCCTGGTGGAGGCCGGAGATGGTACTCAGAATGGCGCGTTAGGTGTGAGTGTCGTTGGCGCAATGGACCACAACAGTCCAGTGTTCAGCGATAAGAAGGGCATAGATAGGCAGGGATGTCCCTGAAGCCTCGGTAGCCATCCTTATGCATGTCTGGGGGGTCTTCATATGAAAGCAGGGCGTCACTGGCGGAAGGCCCTAGAAAGAAGGCCGACGTGGACATAAGCGGGGTCACCGCTGGGGGCAAGCCTTTGAGTCCGTTCAGAGGGACAGGTGCTGTAGGGACCGAGACGCCGCGGCGGGCGCGGTGGCAGTTGTCAGCGGCGGGGAGGAGTCGGGGAGGAGTGAGCTGTTCTGCAAAAGTCAGAGGCCCTGGACAGTGGACGGAAAGGCCGAAAGATGCGGGAGATATGGAAGCCGACTACCCGCGCCGACGAGCGCAGGCGCGCTCGGGCTACGA
The DNA here is from genome assembly GCA_002205965.3 of Kappaphycus alvarezii. NCBI lineage: Eukaryota > Rhodophyta > Florideophyceae > Gigartinales > Solieriaceae > Kappaphycus > Kappaphycus alvarezii. The sequence continues at coordinate 169,237 of NADL03000142.1, forward strand.
CAGAAATCGCCATGGTGGAAAGGGCGGTTGGGTGGTGATGTCGGTTGGACTGGGGTCCGACAGAAATAGCTTACGTGGCACAAAGTGTACAGTACGAAGACATGCACCGTCGTCTCCCAGACAGGTCTGGAAAACCATGGGATAGGTCGGAAATATCTTCCAACAGTAAAACACCCAAACGTTTTCCTCTCTCCCAGACAGTGCCTGGCTCACCGCCCAGCTTCCACTACGTATGGGAGGGCTCGGACTTCCCCTAACCGAAACCATCGCAGAGGCATGCTACGCTGGCTCTGTTCTCTCCTCCTACCCACTTCTTCGCCTCCTCCTCGGTGATTGCTTCGACGTCTCTCCCTTGATCTCAACGCCTCTTGCCTCTATCCGGGCCAAATACAGCCTCCCCGACAGTTTCTCCCCCAGAGCCGTCCTTGCTGGCCTCCGCGCCTCTTCTTCCCCCGGCCTGTCTGACTTCCAGACAACCGCTACTGCTGAGATCACAAAGGCGCTTCGCGCCAGACTTCTCTCTTCCGTCGACCTCTCCTCCTCCGAAGGCTCCCGGCTACTCCGCCGCCTAGCTTCCGTCGCTTCTTCCCACGCCTCCCGTCCCTTTCACAACCTCCCGCAGAGCCATCTCGGTACCCGGGCCGCTCCTGAAGTCTGGCGAACCATGGTTTGCCTCCGTCTTGGTGTCCCCATCTTCTCTGGCACACAACCCTGCACCTATTGCGCCGCCGCCCACTTCCGCACTGTCCCACCCTGGATTCCTACGGACACCATGCCTCTGTCTGTCCCTGCGCCGACGGCTCCATTCGGCGCCACAATTGTGTTCGCGACCGCCTCATTTCCGAGGTATCACGCTTATCAATTGGGATTCGCCCTGTCCGGGAATGGACCTTCCCGCAAGACTTGCCCCGACCCTCCAACTCCCGCCGCCGCCTCGACATCTACATCGATGATGTCCAGTTCTCTCCCGTCCCCAGGGCTACGACGTCACTGTCATCAGCCCCCACTCCGCTCCATACGCCCAACAGCGGATTCACACGCCCCTCGCTGCCCTTACTGCATCTGAGCGCGCGAAATCTCTCCGCTATGGCCACCTCTGCGCCGAACTACGTATCGACTTCCACCCGATGGCTTTCGATATATACGGGTCTGCCGGTCCCGGTGCCGAACGAGGTCTGTCCAGAATTGCTGAGTACATCGCTCTACGGAAAGGCAGTAGCCCTGCCTTCGAGCGCGATCGCTTGTTCACGATTATCAGTTCGCTCATACAACAACGAACTTCTGTCGCGATCAACCGACGACAACTCAACCGCTCCTGGCTCGGATAGATTTTTCCCCTTTTGAGGGCCGCTAGCCCCCCCTTTTCTGCTTGGTAAAGTCTTCTTCTTCTTCTTCTTCTTCTACAGTACAGTACACAATTACACAGCGGGGCTGGAATGTATTTTGGATAACGTATTACAGCAAAAATACCCTAGAAACAAGTCAATTACCGGTCTAAAGATGAGCATACTGTAAATATCGCTGCATCAGGTATTTCGACTGCTTGTAGGGCTGGGAATGCCCATAAAATACCAAAGCCGTCGAATAACCTCAACCCAGGGCTCACTAAAACAGGAAAGGGTTCTTCGTTATTCCAACACAGGTTGTGGTGGTGGTAAATCTTTATTGGTTGTACAATGTCGCACAGAAGCGTGCGGAGGGTATTCATAAATTAACTACGGATGCGGGCGGCGGGTAGAAACCTGTCGCGCCTGCATTATTTGGAGACTAAATGCAAAACGGGTAACGAAGTCGCGGAGCTCCTGTTGAGGGGAGGAACCGCGACGGGAAGCAGCGAAGGATGCAAGGCGGCGGAAAAAACCCTTGCCGTCGTCGCCCAAGGCGCCATAGATATCGATCCCGACGGGGAGAGGAGGATATCGTTTTGGTTGCAGTAAGTGCCGTAATAACGATGTTTCTCGCGCTCTGCGAGTGTTGCGGCAGCGCCTGCGGTAACCGTACTTGGCGAAATGTGGCGGCGTGCAGAGGGGTGGGCAACAGTAACGTCGACAGCTATATCGGTACTGTGAAGCCCGTATGCAGCGGGTATTAGCGTATTCTAACTACAGTTTTCTGTTTTTTCTGCGAGATGTGTCGGTTCAGCTCATGACGCATTAGCGCACGCGGTATCTGTATTTGCTGCATTTCTACAGCCAGGTAAGCTGCGGAACCAGTTTTGAGTCCCAGAAGACGAGACATATACATTCACATCGTATGTGATAACTCCTATTCCAGCTGCTAAGGCAGATGAATCTGAATATGCCCTATTTTTTTCATCTCTACGTATTCACGTGGAGCAAGCCTTTGGAAAGCTGGTCGTCCAACTGCAGTGTCTACAAGTACGATCTTATTGTGAAGGTGACAATGAAGTGTTACACTTTCTGTGTCGATCAAAGAGAAATCATCAAGATGCAGTTTCACTGTAAGCTTCTACCAACATTAGGACATCCCTCAGGGAGCAGCTGACATCATTTTTGATGACCCCATTTTCATGGATTTAAAACACCAATTTCCCCCTTTCATGCCGCTTCTTAGATGCAGGAAATGTTAGGCCATAGAGTGAGGTGGCACAGGGATCAGAGAAGGTCCCTGCAAGATCTAAAGGACGAGAAACTTTATCTAGAGCACAGTGTGGGCGAAGTAATTTGCGAACCGCTAAACGGGATTTACTGGTGAGCATTATTCGCTTAAAGCGTTTGTTGTGGCCTCCTGTAATAGCAGATAGGACCCGGTGAAGTGGAGGAGCGGTAACTTAGGGACAATGAAGCAATCATGATTTAAACAGTAAGCAGATGGAGACATCAGGCCTTGCACCTGCCCCACGCTCACTATAGAATAGAGGCATGAAGAAAGCAACGCTCGCATTTTTTCGAGAAGTTCATGGTTCAGATAATTGGCAAAACAAGGTTGGTGCGGTATACGCAAATGCGGACAACTTCGCCACCGCGACTCCAACCTCAACTTCTCCAGTACTCGCTTTCAACAGGACACGCCCGCCGACAGACAGTAAGCGCCCTATCTCACCACCCTCCACTCAATCCTTGCCCACTGCACACGCTTCTCGGTCACCTGGCTGCTCTCCTGCAGCACCAAATCACCCCTGCGCTGAAGCCAGACTGGCCAACCTCGCGCCTGATCAGGTGGCCCGGGCGGACATCCTAATTGTGCCCATCATATGTCCCTCTCCCTCAGTAGGCCCCTAATTCGTTGATATAGGTAGCGATAGGAAGGAGCCTGACAAAACCCAGGTTCGTACCCTTCTCTTTACTCACCTGCTCGACATTGTCCTTATGTACATGCTGGATCGATGAAACCTACCTAAACCGACCCTAAAGAAACAGTTAACGACAACCACAAAATGGTAGGAGATCGCCGCTAAGCCACACACATACGAGCTAAACTGACTATCATCTGCTGAAAACCGCACGATACGAAAGTATCTAATCCTTATTCAACACAGGCCTCAGAATGTCCAACTCTTGAACGTGCACAGTACAAGTCCTTCTTGGAATAGGAGAAACCCAAGCCACAAGCGCAATGGACCAAATCAATTCACCCACAAAGTGATACAAGCAATATCAAAATACATAAAATGAGAGACACAAATACATCAGAGTGTGAGAAGAGATAAATCCTACATCGAAGTTCCGAATGATGTACCGAGATATCATTTAGATATCAACGCCCCCTCTTGCATCATGAGGATATTTGTCCGGAAGCTGCTACTCCAAGTCCGTCTCTATGTTTCTCGAAAGCCAAACGCAGAAGAGGCTTGGTGAGGATATCGGCAGTCATATCTTCAGTGCGACAGTACACTGGCTCGATGTTCCCAAAATCGACCTGCTCCTTAACGAAGTTCATTCGAATCGCCACATGCTTTGCATGTCTAACACCATCAGCACTCCACACTAGAGCTCCTTGGTTGTCTTCATGAAGTGCTGTAGGGATCCTTTGATGGCAATCCAGTTGGCGCAACAGATCACGAAGCCAAATTATGAGCTTCGTTCCTCGCTCATTGCCACATACTCGGCCTCGGTGGTAGAAAGAGCTACTGAGCCTTGCTTTAATGTACGCCAGCATACCGAAGTCTTTCCAAACTTGAGAAGGACTCCAGTGGTGGAGCGGCGATCGCTTCTATCCCCTGCCCAATCTGCATCGCAAAAGGCCGAGAGAACTTCGTCACTATCTCCATACAGCCGCAGAGCGAAATCAGAGGTACCACGTAGATACCTTAGTACTCGCTTGAGTGCCGTCAAATGAGACTTGAAAGGGTTTGCCGCAAATCGGCAAAGAAGAGAAACTGCTGCGCTGATATCGGGCCTCGTCCGCGTCGCAATGAATAGTAGGCATCCGAGTATTTCCTGATAAGTCGTTTGGTTGACAGCCTCACTTGGTTCTTCAAAGTCACTCATCGCACCTTGACAAATGGGGTCGAAACTGACTTACATGTTGACATCCCAAACCGTTCTAGTGTCTGCAGCACGTAGTGCTCCTGTGTCATCCATGCCCCCTTTGCATCCCAATGAAACGACACACCCAAAAAAGAACTCAGGCTGCCCAGATCCTTCACGTCGAAGTACTTGGTGAGCTCCTTCTTGACCTGAATCACCTCCTTCTTATCCAGACCCATTACGATAATGTCGTCCACATAAAGTAAGATCCATATCCTACCACGACGGTACACACAAGTATCAGCAAGTAGTGCAGTAAACCCAATCTTATCCATTACGAATCCCATTTCTCGTACAACAGGCGTCCAGCCTGTTTGAGGCCATACAAACCTCGATTAAGCTTCATGACCTTGTCACCGTCACAGAGCTTGAGACCCTTAGGTCCCGTCACGTAGATATCCTCATCAATTTCTCCATGGAGAAACGCGCTCCGCACGTCCATCTGCTGTACATAGTACCCCTTTGGACGGCCAAAGCGAGACAAGTCCGAACAGTGTTGAAGTCCACAACTGGCGCGAAAGTCTGATGAACATTACCCTGCAGAAAACCTTTGGCTACAAGTCTTGCCTTGTGTCTGACTACTTGTCCTTTGTCGTTTCGTTTGCGCACGAACACAAAGCGAGTTGCGATTGGTTTGATACCATTAGGCTTGTCCACAATCGTCCAGGTCCCGTGCTTCCTCAAAGAGTCAAGCTCAGATTCAATTGCCTCCTTCCATGCAACGGAGTCTGGCCGGCTTAGCGCATCACTTACTGATGTAGGCTCGGGTGACTCACTTACTGTGAACGCTCGGGAAGAGTTCGTTGCTCCTGGTTCATAGTAGTCCGGGGGCCTACGATCACGTCTGGGGAATCGAGACCCAGAACCGTTACCATCTTGAGTTACCGCAACGTCATCTGCATCAGCTTCGTCTACTCCCGCGTCAGAATCCTGCGCTTGATCCAGCTCCCGGGCTGGAATGTAGGTCAACATCTCCGAATTAGCCTCTGGTGTTATACCAATACCATCATTGCCACTGACCCCTTCTGGGTTTATCCATTCTGATGAACCTTCAGTCCCACCAACTTGTAATACCGGCTGGATAGGTACTGCCGTTGGCACGGGTGTTGTTGACGGCGGCTGCCCGCCACTGGCAGGTGATTCGTTGATTTCTTCGTCAGAGAGTATGGGTCCATCATAAACGTTAAATTCACTGCCAGGAGATTCTCTGGCGGGGAACTTGTCTTCGAACACAGTGACATCCCTGGCCACGACGGCCGTCCTCCTCGATGGTATCCAGATTTTGTATTGGCTGTTATCAAAACAGCCGATCACAAGCCCCTCCTCGGACTTCGAGTCCAGCTTCTTCCGAAGTTCTTTAGGGATGTGGTGCCACCCTTGACACCAAAAACACGCAAGTGTGACACATTAGGTTTCGTACCAGTCAACAACTCATACGAGCTCACTGCGTGATCCCTCGGACTACAGAAGTAGTTCCTGATATGTGCAGCATGAACAACTGCTTCTGCCCAAAAATACCGGGGGAGTCCGGCGTGCTCGAGCATCGCTCGAGCACTCTCAACGAGAGTCCTGTTTGAACGTTCAGCTATACCGTTCAAATTTGGAGAGTATGGCGGCGTTACACTATGCTCGATTCCGCATTCAGTAAGATAGTTATGCATTGCCATGTACTCTCCACCTCCGTCAGTATGTAACCGCTTGATGCTGCAATTAAACTGTCGTTCCAGCCATGCTTGATAGATCTTGAATTCCGCATAGACATCTGACTTCAACTTGATTGGCACAACCACTATGTAGCCTGAGTACTCGTCACGAAGGAAACAAAGTATCGAGAGCCAGCAAACGAGCGCACTGACATCGGACCGCAAACATCGGAGTGCACAACTGCACAGGGCTCCTTCGATCTGTGGTTGTTACGGCGTAGGCGCTGCTTGGTCTGCTTACCTTTCATGCAACCCATGCATGAATTGGACTTTGTCTTCATAGTACTGAAGTCTAATCCTGACACAATTCCATGACGCTGCATTTTCTTGATGGTTTCAACGTTAGCATGACCGAGCCTCTCATGCCAAAGCTTGAGTCCACGACTGGAAAAATGCATTCCACTAAAATCGTCCTCTCCGGAACGATCTTCATCTCGATTGCGATTACCGGCTGCCGTACATCCAATCGCAGCTTGTGCTGTAGGTCCAACAAACCTACCGACAATCTCATAAACCCCTTGATTCAGTCGGCCCTGGAAGTGGAGCAAGCCATTAAATGTTCCACTGCATCCAGTACGGACAACACGCACATGGTAGCCACTAGCACAGAGCTTGGAGCATGAGAGAAGGTTACATCGTAACTCTGGGACGTGCAGCACTCCCGGCAAAACCAATGTACGATAATACCAGTCACCCGGTGATCCAATGCGCGTCTGGAAGTATACCGTACCTTTCTGATTAGCAAAAACTCTGCTTCCGTCGCCCAGGATAACTGGGCGCGGACGAATCTCCTCGAGATCATGCAGCCAGTCTTGGCACCATACCATGTGGTCTGAGGCTCCACTGTCAAACAAGCACACGTCCCTCAGGCGTTCTTTCTCACCACTAGACGAGGCGTTGGCTGCTTTAGTCTCTTGCTTGATTTTGGCATGCCCGTTGAAGCGTGCCAATAGAAGACGTGCTTGGTTCGCACTATCTTCTTCAGAAATATGGCCATAGTCTTCTGCAAACGACACTTTGCGGGGACTTGTGTCTCTTCTTCTGACAGTTTACTGCAAGATGGCCAATCTTGCCGCAGTTGTAGCATCTGCGCCTCTCGGCCTTGTTAGAGGCCGAGCTCTTACCAACACGCTTAGCATCACTTCCAGCAGCAGCAAGGGCAAGTCCATTGTCACTACCTCTACTGAACTTGGCACTCCCGACTCCTTGCAACTGGTCCTCGTACTCCTGCAAGAGAGTAGCTGTGGCGGTTTCCCAATCCAGTTTGGTCTTAGATGTTTGCAATGAGGCAATGATGGTTCCGAATGGCGACTGCTTCTTGTTACCAAAAGAAGCAAGCAATGTCGCCACCTGCATCTCCTCGTCTACCTTGCTGTTCATCGCCGCAAGGCGATTGAACACTTCCTCAAAGTAGTCGATATAATCCTGTACAGGCTGGCCTTTGTAGCGCATACCAGACAACTTTGCTTGAAGTTGAACCTTTGTCGCTGTATTGGATACAGCATATCTATCCTTCAAGCGCATCCACATCTTGTACGGATTGTTCTTTGCACTCAAGCAAAGCCTCAGAGGACGATCACCCAGGCCCTGTATCAACAAAGCACGCGCCGTGCCACCTTTTTCTTCATACCAGCACTCATCTCATCCGAGACCACGTCTGATTCAATCACCTCAAGGACTTCCTTCGCTTCTAAAGCCGCTTCTGTCCTTGCCGCCCAAAGATGGTAGTCCTCTCCTGACTTCCCCAAAAACTTATACACCTTCTTACTGTCCTCCATTACAGATCACCCACAATAGACAAAAAGAAGAGAAAGAAAAAAAAAGGGGAACACACAAAAGAATCCTAATGCGAGAAGAATACACCAATATCTTAGCAAAGGGCTGGGCCCAAACCCGTTGAAAGAGGTAGCGATGGAAGGAGTCTGACAAAACCCAGGTTCGTACCCTTCTCTTTACTCACTGCTCGACATTGTCCTTATGTACATGCTGGATCGATGAAACCTACCTAAACCGACCCTAAAGAAACAGTTAACGACAACCACAAAATGGTAGGAGATCGCCGCTAAGCCACACACATACGAGCTAAACTGACTATCATCTGCTGAAAACCGCACGATACGAAAGTATCTAATCCTTATTCAACACAGGCCTCAGAAGTCCAACTCTTGAACGTGCACAGTACAAGTCCTTCTTGGAATAGGAGAAACCCAAGCCACAAGCGCAATGGACCAAATCAATTCACCCACAAAGTGATACAAGCAATATCAAAATACATAAAATGAGAGCACAAATACATCAGAGTGTGAGAAGAGATAAATCCTACATCGAAGTTCCGAATGATGTATCGAGATATCATTTAGATATCAACGACTGGTCCCCGGTTGCACAGGGTGAACCCCCACACCCCCACCTCCGCCCAAGTGTTGTCGGTCATAGAGCACGTTGCGACCACCGCCCGCACCGCTGCACCACCCCATAACCAGTCTCTCGCAGCCCCCGTTCCGTACCACTCCCTCCAGCCGTCACTATGGAGTCGTCCGCACCCTAATCCACTCCCGACTTCTCAAACCCCTCTTCCACCCTCACGACATATTTTGCATCCCCTGCCGCGAAGTTGACATCCATTGGGACATCATGTTCCCTTGTCTCAAACCGGTAGCACTGCTCTTCATCAAGGTGCTTCACGCCACTGCAAACGCGCCGGGAGACGACACCAAGTTTCATGCGTTCATTTGCTTGCAGATACTCCCTATCCCAGTCGTGCAACGCAGCCTACGAGGTGAAGGCGGATGGAAGCAAAGCATAGGTCAGCGGCTGCGCCTCCGAGTGTCTCGCGATGCTGGCCTGAACGGTCAATACGAGGTCCTGCTCCTCATCCCTGGCGTCGACCTCCGCCCTGAGTATACCCTGGTGAGCCCACTCCTCACCACCATAGTCACCGTTGTGTCCCCCTTCATCAACCCTTGCGTCCGCACGCAGCCCATCCAGGCAGCGGGCGCCGCAGCTAAAGTGGCCCAGCGGGGAAAGCACACCACCCTGCACTGCAAGCTTTCACACTGCCACCCACACTCCTGAAACCACCAGTCGATTTAAGAATTACTGCATTCGACTCTTTGGGTTTCGCCTCCAAATCCACTCCCCTTTCCTCAAGAGTTGTTGTTCGCATTACTCAGAAGCTCTAGTCTTCGGAAGGACTCATGCGTTTCCGCTTTTTTTACTAGCGCATTGGCCGCGCTTTGTGGTCGTCCACTGTTAGGGTTATCGAGGTGCATGATAGGTTGAAAATAGCGCTAAAGGGAAAAAACCTCTAACTACCGGAGGTGACAGTCGTTGCGAGCGACTAAAGTGCTACGGTAGACGTTAGGGCGGTGGGAAATGCTACGACAGACCTGTCTGCCAACTCCCTTTACACTCTGTGTTGTGTGCGACCCAGTTAATTGAGCGTCCCACTAGGGCTCGCTGCCCCCCCCCCACCAGTACTCCTATCATTTCATATAAACAGCCCCCTATATAGAATTTCGCAGCCATCACAATTCGTAGCATCAATGCAATACCTATGTAACCTATCAGCACTGCGACAGTACGGTGCAAATCATCCCTCTAAAAATAATTGAAAACAAAATTGTAATTATAGTGACAGCGCAGCCAGCGCAGCATGACAGCTCATCCAGCGCAGCATGCAAGCCAAGCCAGCGCATAGTGCCAGCGCAGCCAGCGCAGCGTGCCCAATTTTTCATTTACAACATGCCCATTTGCTCAATACGAACGTCCGGCTCGTCAGTGCTCTTCCGTTTCTTCTTCCGATGCCCTCAGCCTGTTTTCGAGAATGTAAGGCCTGTCGAATGGATAAGGGAGTAGGTTATTGCCGATATGGTGCTCCAAGAAGTACGTTTTCGTGAAAGGTACTTCAATTCGTTCCATGGCCTCATATATCGGCTTGATGATGGAAAGGTGGGGTCGAATACATTCTTCCTCTGTAACAGATCCGAACCTTCCCACAGTAAAATAATATATTTTTTATGCAAACTCGTCCGAAAGATTCCGTAGAAAGGGGTCTAAAGCAGAAGAATACGCGCATCAACAAGAATTCATCGTCGTATGACAGGTGCGCTCCATGAATCGACCGAAAACAGAGAAAAGTACTCACCGTAAAATAAAAAATGACTTGAGCGTCGTTATTATCGTCTGTAAGGTCGTGAAGCCACGTTGAAAACCTGCTATACAGTGGGTTTATGGATGCGTAACTACAAGCTTCGCCTGACGAAGGTTCACTCGCACCTCTGGCAGTGATCGGACTGGTCCGTGGCTCCCTCGGAGGGCGCCCGCCGCTTCTCCTCTGCTGACCAGACCCTTCCGAAGACAAGCACCGGCCATCATTACTTCCTCAAGGGGTTCCTCGACCTCTTTTCCATTCCATCCTGGGGGGGGGTCGGAGCGTATGGATCAACAGCGGGTAAGGGAACAGCCTATACTTCACATCTGTGGACAGGCCATAGCCCCAAATTTTGACTTGTAAGTGGGATTCCAGAATCTAAAATGCGTTTCGAACTACGTTGAAGTATGTCTGCGATAGTTTCCCAGGCGTAACTGCACTATAACGCCCCACGTCATAGTGGTATATGACTTCTACAAATTCTGGACCAGCGTCGCCTAACCTTCCATTTTGAAACGAAAAAATACCCTTACCTACAAAGCGTGGTCTTGCCCAGAAAGGAAAAGACACATCAGAGCCCTGAAAATAAGCGCTATGTTGGCGAAGAAATGTGGAATCACTCGAGTTTCGGCATCTTCCATTGCCAATGATTTAATCCATTGACCTGCTCCCCTTCCGCCAAATCTTATGATCATGTAATTATGGACCAGTAAATTTCTTGGGATAGTGTAGGTGCCAATCATCAAAAGATATTCCGTTCTCTCATGATACGGAATGAGTCGTCGTGCATGAATTGTCCTCCTCGACCTCTTCGACGAGCTTGTGCAGGACTCGTAATGTGGGTGCCTCCCTTTTGATATAACGCACGGATTGGAAAACTTCGTACGGAATGCGGGCCACTTCACAGTCTGTTGTAAAGCCTAACCGTGAATGACCAGAACTTCGACCCAACAGAAAATGTCCGCGGTAGTTCATGGGGGCCCTTATTTTGTTTCCCCTTTCAGTCCCAGTTGCACCTCCATTTTTCGGAGGCTGGGAGCTCCGTCTTCTCCCCTTAGATTTCATGCTAGCACCTTCAACATCTTGTTGTACTATTATAGGAGCCTTTCCGTACATTAGCTCAAATGGGGAGCGCCTGTCGGTTCCTTTTCTACGCTTGTAACCGCACAATACCTTTGTCACTGCGTCCTCCCAGGAGCCTTCATTTCCCGACATGATCCTTCACATGGCCCTTTTGACTGTTCCAACCATCCTCTCTGCCTTACCGTTAGATATAGGAGAATAGACCAGGACCTTTTTGCTCTTAATTCCATTTTTTACTGATAAATGTAGCAAGAGATGTAGCCGTAAAGCAAAGCGCGTCATCTGAAATAATTCTCGTAGGTAGGTCAAAAGGCTCGATTATTTCCTTCATTATAAATTCAATGACTGCCTCTGCGGTGGCGTCTTTAACCAGCATTGCAGACGGCCAACCTGTCAGGTGCTCAGCTCCTATGAGAATATATTTGTTCCCAGAAGGTGTTTCTTGAAGGGGTCGGTGAAATCCAGAGAGAATGTATCAAATAGCCCTGTATTAGGAATACTGAGAGTGGATTTTTTTTTGGACTGGGGTGAGCTTTTGGCAACTATCGCAACTTTTCATGAATTTAAAGATGTCTCTGTGGACGTCCGACCACCCAAATATTTCCTTGATAAATTGTTTCGCTGTGCTAAGGCCCCAATGGCCTAATTCATCATAAAGAGCTCTCAGAATCTCACTTCTTTTCCCTATTGGAGCCACTAGCCGTGGACCTGCTTTGTCAATCGAAATAGCCTTCCTTTCCTTACCGAAAATACTTTTTGGTTTCGTCTCACCCAGTCCCTGTGTTCCACACCAATTTTCTTGATCTCCAGCCCCGTCAGAAATTGAAAATGGGAATTTTATTTGGCTTCGGGGTAAGCAAGTCCAGCCGTATCGACGATGGCTACTTCGGCACTGTTTTTCCTGCATTTGTGACGTTTTCTTTCGGACCTTTAGATATGGAAAGAAAGTCTGCTGGCTGTTTTACTATTTCCGAGCAGTAAATGATTTCAAATTGGTATTCTGCGCATTAGTCAAGCCATCGTGCCAAACGGTTGTGGACGTCTTTCTTCTTGAACGCAGTTTTGAGGGCCTGATGGTCTGTTATCAACTCAAATTTTTCTAGTGGAGGAGGTAGACTCGGAGTTTTTTTAGCGGCGAGCACCACCACCAGCCCTTTTTCTCGCATACTATGTACCTTCTTTCGACACCATTCATTGTACGACCCGCAAACTTTACTGACTGTGATTTGCCGTTTTCATCTCTCTGGGACAACACAGCGCCGACTGAGTGCTCCGAAGCGTCAGTTTCGACGACGAATGTTTTTTGAGGTCCGGATATGTGAGTGCCGGTGGTTCGCAGAATTTCCGTTTTAGCTCGACGAATTCGTTTCCATTTCTGGGCCCCAGACAAACTTTCCGGACTTTGAAGTTAATGTGTGTCGAGAGGCGGCTATTTTAGCAAGCTCTTGGATAAAACATCTGTAGTACGACGCTAGGCCAAGGAAGCTACGCATCTCGGTTTTAGAAGTCAGCCTGGGAGCATTTTTGATCCTAGAAGTCTTTTCTGGGCCGACTCCAGCACCACTGTCGTCCACCACATGACCAAGTAATTTGATAGAGGATTGTGCGAAGAAGCACTTGCTCAGTTTGATTTTCAAGTGATTTACTGATTTCCTTTCCATTAGCACCCTAGTGTAGTCCAGATGGGACTCCAATGTTTCGGAAATTATCACCAAGTCTTCTATATTCACTCTTACAAAAGATAGCCCCTTCAATACTTCATTCATCATCCTTTGAAATGTCGCCGCTGCATTTATAAGACCAAATGGCGTCACTTCGAACCCGACCGCGCCCGGTTTTCAGGTAAGTTCGTCATAGCTTTTCATTCTTCAGAGACGAGTATCTGCCAATATCCTATTTACAAATCTATAGGCGAAAAGAAGCGCCCTCACTTCAATTCTTCTAGAGTATTTTCCGTATATTTTTTGGGAGGGAATCAATCATGGATGATTCTTTGGTTAAGTGAGCGATATTCTACACAAAATCTCACCTTACTATCCTTTCTAGGAACGATCACTACTGGAAAAGACCGAGCTGGCGAGGTCGGCTCGATATTTCCGTCGCGTAGCATATTAGCGACGTCATCTTGTATCGTTTCTTCCCATTTTGGTGGTTGACGTCTTTTTCTAAGATAAACGGGGTCGGCATTAGTCAGTACTCAACAAGATACCCTGAAAAAAGATTTGGGACTGCTCCAGAGTCAAATAAATCCTGTAAGTACCTTCCTAGTACCTTAACAGGCGTTAACTTAAGACGTCTGGTGGTAGCGTCTGCCTAGGTGACGGCAGCTCTCGTCCACTTACTGGTCTTCCCGGGTCTTAGGACTTTCTTCAACTCTTTTCTCGCATTTTAACATCCCCCTAAATAGATGCCCAAAAGTCATACCAGATGGAGCCGTAGCGAGCTCGGATAATGGGTCGCATTTTCCAACGTATCCTAACACATTCCTAGTCGTAAACCGCGGCTTGCGCATTTTCCTTGTTTTTTTCGCCTTCGTAGCCAAAGGCACCTCTGGAGCTAACATATTCATTCTTTTCGTTCGAGAAAACGAGGGCTCTGGGATATATTCCAGCGGGTCCTGCTTTAGCCTTGTTTTTTTCGATAGCGCATTCCCCTCAGCTTCCCGTTTGTTTACGCTAAACTGCTCGGATTCCCCAGCGACTTAAATCGTCCCGCGTTAATGAGACCCTTCTCTTTTACGTTTTTTAACAGCCTCAGCTCGGGTATGGATTCTACCCTCGCTTCCGGTATTCCACCCTAACGCCCATTTTTCGACCAAAAATTAGTCTCACGATGCCCGTACCGGCCGCAATTTCTGCAACGTGTACTCCGGTGCGGGTTCTCAGGACACCGGTTAGCGAAGTGTCTCGGCTTGTTGCAATAGGAGCACACTTCTTCCGACTTTGGGTTCGCAGTCTGATTCTTCGTAATGGTTTGAATGAATTTATCGAGTTGCGAAGTTACCAAGTCAGAGCGGTTGTCGAAGTGGCTCTCAATTTTTTCGTAGAGCTTCCTGACGTCGCTCCTAACAGACTCCAACGCCGCCGCACTCGTGGCGGACCTAGAGTAATTCTGCTCAGGGTCATATGTAACTTTTCGCATAGCATTCCCCGTGCTGGGAACCCAGCGACTGGAAGTTCTCGGCGTTCCTGACGTATTCCACGATCGTATCGTTTAGATCGCTGGCCTCGCGAGATCTTTTAATAAAAAAGGAAGTCCACCAGGCGTTTGACGACCGTCGCTGCTTTACGGAGCATTTCGTGCTTTGCATCTTCGTTGAAACCTGATTTCTCGTAAAGACTGCACACCGTAACCAATGAACCCAGAAAAGTCTGGAAATCTAAACGAGCTTCGATACCCCTACGAATCATCTCATCGGGCTCTACCGCCCTTCCGTATTCCTTGAGTAGCCATGCACAAACTTTGTTAAAGTCACGGCCATTTTCATTGAGGGACCATCCGGTTATAAAGTTTGCCTTGTACTTCACTCTCGAGTCGCCGGACAAATACGCGAAAACACTTAAAGCCTTCTCCTCGTCGTTCTTACCTCTCATCAAAACATTAATATATGTATAGAGAAACTCTTCCACGTCCTCACCCCTGCTACTCTTGAACTGGAGGTAAGCATTTGTTGGGTCCATCATTCCAAATCCATTATAGTTACTGAACAAGCCCCCGACCTTAAAAAAAACCGCCAAGTATCGGGCTACCGGTGCAACAACCCTCGACAGAAGTACCAAATGATAGGGTGAAAATGGCGCTAAATAAAAAAACTCTAACTACCCGAGGTGAGAGTCGTTGCGAGCGATTAAAGTGCTACGGTAGACGTTAAGGCGGTGGGAAGTGCTACGGCAGACCTGCCTCCCAACTCCCTTAACACCCTGTGTCGTGTGCGACTCAGTTTGGTGAGTGTCCCACTAGGGCTTGCTGACCCCCCCTAGTACTCTTATCATTTCATGCAAACATCCCCTGATATAGAATTTTTCAACCCTCACAATTCGTAGCACCCATACAGTGCCTATATGCCCTATCGGCACCGCTACAGTACGGTGCAAAGCATGACTACGTCGCAACTGCACTTGCCATGCCCGCGCAGTTCCTCTCTCAAGTAAGACATACTCATCACCTTGCTGGTCGCACTGTAGCAATAAAAATAAAGTGCTCCTATGATTCTGAGCATCCTCAGGAGATACAATGGGACCTGGACGCGGCAATGCCATCAACGGGAAAAAGGCTCACCATGTTCGTCGAGAGATCTCAGGTATTTACAAGTATATCCATGACGAAGACGCTGACATACTTCTGTTTGAAAACTTTTTCATGAGAGCCGAATAGACTTTGACCAGTTGCACACGATAACTAAAACGGCCAGCTTCGTCCTTTGAACTACTTCGGAAGCGATGAAAGACACATCAATATACGCAGAGGTCATAGAATATCCAGCCAGGAGTTGCTATTATTCCCCCTTAAAGTCTTAAGTGGTTCAAATGAGGGGAGTTTAGGAGTGGAGAACATTGCATTAAGATACAGGATCTCGCCTTGATCTGTTTCAACTACTTCAGACATAGCATTACAGCTCTAAATTCCGTTTTTTATCCGTATCTCCTGCGATTCTCCATTGGCCCGGAATTTAGGAGCGTTAATTGATGGAAGGTCTGCTTATAGGGTTTCCGAGATGCATGCATTTTTTGAAAATGCGAACCAGAACCACCGATGGCTCCTTCAAGATGTGGAAGAGCAAGAAAGGTCATACGGTGGTTATAAAAAATCCATTGCTTTTCTGTAATAGTGTCCTGTGACCTTTCTGGACGAATCATTCGCATTGATATGACCAACAAAGGAGCAAATTCAGATCGAAATATGTACATGGGTTTAGACATGTACAAAAAGAGGGAAACAATTCTTGTCCCCAGGACAACATGGCATGGCTGATATGGGACCCGCGGGAGATGGGGAAGTTATCGTCCAGTTTTGGCAAAACGATAGTACTTCCTGGATGTATCGAACCGTTTACAATCTCGATATTAGAAGATAAAGGATGGTCAACGAATGGGGAATTGGTTTTATCAAAACGCCGGTATAGAATCTTTCTTGGTCGTTGGCAGTTTGACACGGAGCTATTCCCTCTCTCTTATTACTGTATTGGAATGCTGCCGAACTGGATATTTGACAGACGCGGATTTGCACTCCAGGCAATCGAGAAGTATCATGAGAAACTAAAACGCCACGCCCAGTCTGAGGACGACGACTAGTTGAAATTTTCCCCTGGTGACAGTCATCAGCTTCGCTAGTGTTAGTTGCGACGTTGGAATTGCCGTCGCCTGTATTCGTTTGCGCCCCAGGTGCAGTTATTGGAGCGAGCAGCTGAGGAAAAATTTTATTGGTTGCTCTCATGTTCTTGGTAGCCCGGAGGTGGAGGGAAGGGGTATTTATAAATTTTTCTTCACTGCATACAGAGCCACGAAGGCGTAACATTGCTGACATTGCTGATAGGTAAATCGTCGGGAGAAGAGATACTTAGAACCAACTACCCAAGACGGAGGTGTTGCGAGCGACAAAAGTGCTACCGTGGTATAGTTGAACAAATAAAAAGGAGTGTATATGGGAGAGAGTTGAGAGGGCTACAAGCAAGTATAAAAGGGGCAGGGTCTACCACTGATGCTCTGCGACCAGCTTAGGAAAAATTTTTCGAGGGTCTGAAGTTGACTTCAACTTCCTACTACTCGGAGCTTGACCTGAAGTTGTCTGCCAACTTGCTTGACCTCTCAAGGAGGAAGCACTTTACTCAGCTTATATAGACCTTTCGGCTAATCTAAAGTCTCAATCAAACATACTAAATACCATAAAACGCATTCACGGGAATCGTGTGAACCAGAGAGACCATTAGAAGATATTTCCTCAAGGTAAATATCTAGGTGCCATACCCATGCCAGCCACCCATCGGCCAGGGGTGGGAATTGATGTGGCCATTATATAGACCTTTCAGAGTCACTCGTAGTATCACCCACAACCTAGAACTGTACTGACATCCACTATGACAGCGTGTCCTAAAATAAAAAATCAACCGATGAATTTGCCACACTCACCCAAATTAAAAATATCTTGCAAATTCAAAAACTGTAAAAATATCTTCCCAGTTCCAATACTGTATACAATTATGGTCCTCATCTAAATTTTTTCGTGTGCGAATTTGCGCACATCACGCCCTCCCGCTCAAGACGAACGTCCCGGCTCGTCACTGCTCTTGTTGTTCTTGTGGGAGTTCTATCCATTCATCAGGGAGAGTATAGGGTTCACTATAAGGATATGGTAGTAGCTCATTTCCAATATGATGAGAGAGTGTGTACCGTGCGATGACCGGCTCATCTCCTTGGTCAAGAGTTTCGTAGATTCGGCGTATGGTTTCATAGTGTTCTCTAATGAGCTCCTCCCGTTTCACTTCTCCAAACCTTCCAAATGTGAGGTAGTAAACGTAGTATGCAAACTTTTCTGGCAACGGGTCCAGAAACGGGTATCTGAAGGAGAAAAAAACTCGCAACATAAGGACTGAGTCCTCACGAGTAAGGTGCGCCCCGTGAATGGTCTGGAAGCACATGCAAATACTAATGGCAAAAAAGGAAATTACTTCTGCTTCTCGAGGGTCCTCTGTCATTTCGCGAAGCCAACGTCTAATTGGTAGCGTCCAATAATTAAGGATGCATAGTTTCCCCCTGGGAGACTAGGCGGTGTTTGAGGCGATCTTCTTGGCGATCTTCCTCGCTGCTCCCGACGCCTTGCCCTCTTCGATGATCCGCCCCGATCACTTGATGGTCCAGCTCGTATCATCATCACGGCCTCGGGAGGATCCTGGTCTTCGGCTGAGGTTGTGTTTCTGAGCGGAGCAACGTAAGGTTCCCATAGAGGATATGGGACCAGTCGATATTCCATATCAGGGGGCAAGCTGTAACCTCTCAGTCGCACATCTTGGTTGTTCTTGAGAAATACGTAAACTGGACGGATAATGTTCAGATATGTTTGCGACAAGTCTCCGATAGCTACCATTCCATACCTCCCTATAGAGTAATGATATATGACTTCCACAAACTCTGGACCTGCTTCCGTGAACCTTCCGTTTTGGAATGAGAATAGAACTCTGATCAATAGTCGGAAATCTTCTTGAGGTAGCAATGGTCCGTTCAACGTACGAAAACATAGGCATATATTAATGTAGAAATGGATGATTACGTGGAGTTCGTAGTAGTCACGCGTAATCGAGATGATCCATTCCCAGGCCCTTTTTCCTCCCATAGGAATCATTCTATAGTTAAAGATGAGTATGCCCGTGGTTGCGCATAGTCCTGTGTGAGAAGGAATTCTTCAGGCCTCTGATGGTAAGGGACCAGACGACGTGCATGGATTGCCCTCCTTGATCTCTTCCCTGAGCTTGAACAGAGCTTATAATGCGGGTGTCTTTCCTCCGTGACGATGCAAGGGTTCGAGTACTTTGTTTGGAAAGCCGGCCACTTCACAGCCTGTTGCATTGCTTTTCCGTGTGCTACAAGTACTTTAGAGCCGACTGAGAAAGTTTGGACTGGAGGCTCTTCATCCTTATTTCTTGTCTGTGTTAGCGCGCGGTGTGATCTCCAGCTTTCGGTGGCCAGTAGTTCGACCTCTCTACTCTCTTCATCGATAACATTTGTTTCCATATCTCTCTGTAACATTCTAGGAGCTCTTCCGTACATTAGCTCAAACGGTGACCGTCCACTTCTTCCTCTTCTTCGCGATAGCCGTATAACACTTTTGGTAAGGCATCTTCCCACTGGATTTCATTCTCGACATAGTTTTCGATATTGATCGTTTGATGGTTCCAACCATCCTCTCCGCTTTCCCGTTTGACATAGGAGCATATGCGAGAACTGTCTTTAGCTGAATACCTTTTTCTTCCAAGAAACGAAGCAGTGAAGTTGCAGTAAAACAAAGTGCGTTATCCGAGATGATCCTTTTTGGAAGACCAAACGGTTCAATTATTTCTTTTTCGATGAATCTCAGGACCACTTCAGCATTGGCCTCCTCAACTGCAACTGCTATTGGCCATCCAGTAAGATGTTCCACCCCTATAAGGAGATATTTGTTTCCGGAAGAGGTTTCCTTGAATGGGCCGGCAAAGTCAATTGAAAAGGTTTCAAAGAGACCGGAAACTGGAAAGCCTAGAGTTGTCTTATACTTTCGTATTGGCGTGAATTTTTGACAGTTGTCGCAGCTTTTCACGAAGTTATAGACGTCCTTATGGATACTGGGCCACCAGAATCTCTCAGTAACGAATTTCTTGGTTG
This sequence comes from Kappaphycus alvarezii, assembly GCA_002205965.3. Classification (NCBI taxonomy): domain Eukaryota; phylum Rhodophyta; class Florideophyceae; order Gigartinales; family Solieriaceae; genus Kappaphycus; species Kappaphycus alvarezii. The sequence continues at coordinate 189,017 of NADL03000142.1, forward strand.
TTTCGAGATCCCAATGCCCTAACTCATCATGAAAAGTCCTCAAGATCTTCATTCTTTCTTTCAAAGGGGCCACTAGTCGAGGACCGGCTTTCGTGTGTCGGAAGAGTTTCCCATTCCATAGTGTAAAAGCCTTTTGATTCCTGCGTACCCAATTTCTGTGTTCAATATCAACCTTTCTCATTTCTAGTCCATCCAGGAATTTAATTAGTCCGTCAATATTAGCTTCGTACTCGTTATTGTTCGGCACTTGCACCTCGGCAACTCCGACGATGTTCTCGGAAGCTTTTTCATTTGGAATCAGTGGATCCCTCAAGCGGGATAGGTAGTCGGCAGGCTGATTATTGCGTCCGGGCCTATACACAATTTCAAACCGATATTCTGCGAAAATGTCGAGCCATCGGGCCAAGCGGTGATGTACATCTTTCTTTTGGAATGCTGTCTTAAGTGCCTGGTGATCAGTTATCAAGACAAATTTCTCGAGTGATAAAAGGTATACGCGAAACTTTTTCAGTGCGAAGACAACAGCGAGCGCTTCTTTTTCGCAGACTGAGTATCTCCTTTCCGCATCATTCAGAGTGCGACTTGCGAATTGAACCGGGTGTAGTCTTCCGTTTTCATCTTTTTGGGACAAAACGGCACCCAAAGACCGTTCTGAGGCATCTGTCTCCACAACAAATGGTCTCTTGAAATCTGGATACATGAGCACTGGGGGGACACATAGCTTATCTTTAAGCTCTTCAAATGCGGTTTGCATTTCCTTGTTCCATAAAAATTTTCCGTTCTTTGTTGTGCTGGCATGTAACGGTGCTGCAGTCTTGGCGAAATCTTTGATAAATCTCCTGTAATATGAGGCCAGTCCTAAGAAGCTTCGAACCTCCGTCTTTGAAGCGGGCCTTGGTGCCAACTTGATTTTTTTCGTTTTCTCTGGATCCACTTTAATTCCCTCTTGATCGACGATATGACCGAGTAATTGGATAGACGTTTTCGCAAAGAAGCATTTGCTTAACTTAATTTTCAGGCTGTACGCAGCTATTTTCTCCACCACAGTCTTGACATGCGATATGTGCTGATCCAAGGTTTTTGAGAATATCACTACATCATCGATATAAACTCTTGCAAATGGAAGTCCTTTCAAAACCTCGTTCATCATTCTTTGGAATGTAGCTGGGGCATTCATGAGACCAAAAGGCATCACTTCGAACCTGAATGTACCGGCTTTGCTGGTAAAAGTTGTTTTTTCCTTGCATTTTTCATCCAATGGAATCTGCCAATAACCAGTGTAAAGATCAATTGAGGTGAAGTATCTCCCGTCCTTCAAGTCCTCGAGGATTTCCTCCATATTCGGAATCGGAAATCGATCGGGTATCATTCTCTGGTTCAGTTGTCGGTAATCGACGCAAAAACGCAGCTTTCCATCCTTCTTTGGTGCGACCACAACTGGAAATGACCATGGGGATGAAACTGGCCGAATAATATCATTTTCCAGCATACTTGTAACATTCTCTGAGATAAATTGGTCATATTTTGGCGGTTGACGTCTAGGCCTGTGGTAAATTGGTTGAGTATCGGTAAGTTCAAATGAGTGAGTGACCGGTACACTTGCTTGTCTTAAATCTGATACACTCCATGCAATTACTTCGGAAGATGTTAACATGTCGGATATTTCATTGAGGCGGGGGGGAAGGTGCTGTACTTTTTCTTGAATTTCTGCCATTTGGCGCCCTTTTCTTGATCTCACCTCCAAATTTTGAAGGACCTTTCCGGCGTGCTCACATCTTCAGATATGGAATTCGATATATTCCTGTTTTCCTGCAATTGTAATCTTCTTTCATGCCCGAATTCCGTCCTTTGATTCGATATTATCGCAAAAAGAAACACATTCAGGTGTCAAACCTACCCTAGAATTCCATTCTTCATCTGTTTCAAACCCAGAATCATAATCGTCCCATGCATGTTCAGTATCCCCCGAGCGTACCCTTCTCACTTCCGAAAGTGTTAGTTGGTTCGGAATCTTCGCTGTCATAGCTAGAAGTGAAATCTTCACTGTCCGTTTCTTAATCTTCCGGATGTGTGCTTTTGTCGAAATCCAGGGGCATCTTCACGTTCTGCCGTCAACATTAACTGAAACGATTTGGTTGCCCAAGTCAATGCAGGTCCCTAGTCTTTCCATGGTAGGGCAGCCAATGATTGCATCGAAAGGGAGATCAGGCATGACAAGAAAGTCTAAATCAACTTTAGAGTCCCCAAAGAACACGGAAACCTTGTCAACAGTGCCCATGCATTTTGATACGGTTCCATCCGCCACAGTTATTCTTCGAGTAGTTGGAATAATTTCAAGACCTAGATCTGTCACCAAAGTTTCTGATAAGGTTTGGAACAGCGCCCGAATCGAAAAGAGCTTGGGTTTGCATTCCCAATACTTTGACTGGTACTAGTTTAAGACGTCTTGGTGCTGTCGAGGCCGATTGAAGAAACAGTTTCTTACCCTTAGCGGACTTATTAGACCTGATAATTTTTTTGAGTTCTTTCTCGCGTCCTCTGCGTCGCCCCTCAAAAGTTGACCAAACGTTATCCCAGTTGGGGCTGATGCAAGCTCAGCCACCAAATTGTACTTCTTCACATATTCTAGTACGTCCTTCGGGATACTCTTAAATTTCTTACTCTTTCGTCTTCTTGGCCGAAGTGTCCCTCCTGGAACAACTTGATCAACCTCTTGGTTCGAGGAGGTACAGGTGCTGGGATATGCTCCAGCATTCCATAATCTAGCCTAGGTTTTTCGATAAAATGTTCCCTTCCCCATCCCTTTTTGTCACATTACTTGACTGATTTCTTCAGCGATGGATACATTACCGGCATCCGCAACCTTTGATCCTTCTGTTTTGTAAGATTTTCATCTCTGGTCCTGACTCACTCCTCGCGTCCGATAAATTTGCTCTTCTGTTGTCTTTAGACCAGCAGTTACTTTCATGATGCCCGTAACGACCGCACTTTCCACAACGAGTGTTTCTATGTGGATTATCAGGACACCTATTTGCAAAGTGTCCAGGCTTGTGACAGTAGGAACAGACTTCTGCGGCCTTGGGGGCCCCAGACTGGTTCTTCTTAATGGTAAGAGTAAGGCTTTCCAACTGCGAGGTTATCATGTCAAGTCGATTATCGAATCGGGTTTCCAACCTTTCTTCCAAGTTTTTGACATCGCTCCTGACTGATTCCAATGCTGCTGCGCTAGTCGCTGGCCTTTGATAATTCTTTTCAGGATGCACGATCGGCATAGATGTACGGGTTTCCCTCGGTATTTCACTTAGTGACTGAAACGTCTCCGAATTTTTGACAAATTCTACTATGGTACCCTTCAGTTCATTAAAAGTGTGAGGGCCCTTGATGAGGAGGAAATCGGAGAGCCGCTTATCCCCCATCGCCGCCTTACGCAGCATTCCGTACTTGGCTTGGGCGTTGAACCCAGCCTTTTCATAGAGATCACACAAGTATACCAATGAGCTTAACAAATCGTCGAAGTTGAGCCGGGCCTCTATGGCGGTACGAATCATCTCATCTGGTTCTACCTGCTTAGCATATTCTTTCACAAGCCACTCACATACCTCACCGAAGTTACGCCCATTCCCGTTAAGAGACCACCCGTTGATAAACTTGGCCTTATATTTGTGCTTTGCGTCACCATGAAGATAGGCGAAGATACTTTCGGCCTTCTCTTCATCGCTCTTCTCACGCATCACAACGTTGACATATGTATAGAGAAACTCCTCAACGTCTTCATTCTTGCCCCCTGTGAACGTTATACGAGCAGCGTTGAGATCCATGATTACAGAAAAGAAATCCCCTCGAATGGTTCCCTAAGACTGCTCAACTCGAATACCTCGGGTGCAACCCCCTCCACAAGAGTACCAAATGATAGGGGTAAATCGTCGGGAGAAGAGATACTTAGAACCAACTACCCCAAGACGGAGGTGTTGCGAGCGACAAAAGTGCTACCGTGGTATAGTTGAACAAATAAAAAGGAGTGTATATGGGAGAGAGTTGAGAGGGCTACAAGCAAGTATAAAAGGGGCAGGGTCTACCACTGATGCTCTGCTTAGGAAAAAGTTCTTGGGTCTGAAGTTGACTCTCAACTTCCTACTACTCGGAGCTTGACCTGAAGTTGTCTGCCAACTTGCTTGACCTCTCAAGGAGGAAGCACTTTACTCAGCTTATATAGACCTTTCGGCTAATCCTAAAGTCTCAATCAAACATACTAAATACCATAAAACGCATTCACGGGAATCGTGTGAACCAGAGAGACCATTAGAAGATATTTCCTCAAGGTAAATATCTAGGTGCCATACCCATGCCAGCCACCCATCGGCCAGGGGTGGGAATTGATGTGGCCATTATATAGACCTTTCAGAGTCACTCGTAGTATCACCCACAACCTAGAACTGTACTGACATCCACTATGACAGCGTGTCCTAAAATAAAAAATCAACCGATGAATTTGCCACACTCACCCAAATTAAAAATATCTTGCAAATTCAAAAACTGTAAAAATATCTTCCCAGTTCCAATACTGTATACAATTATGGTCCTCATCTAAATTTTTTCGTGTGCGAATTTGGCACATCAATTGCTTTGCCGATATGACTACGCCAGTTGTCATGTAGTTGCCCTCTTAGTTATTGCTTCAAGGTGATGGCGCTCTGCCGCGTGCTCCCCTTTCAATCTCCTTTTCTTATCTGCCACTTTTATTCTTCTAGCTCTTTCCTAATCTAGCCTGTGTTAAAAAGAACTCCTATTTGTATTTAGAAGCCTCTTTTCTCCACAATATCAACATCTCCGTTCCATCGGAGAACGATGATGCCGTTCCATCGGAGAACGATGATGCCTTTTGGCAGCCCACTGCAGATAAAAAAGCAGAGCTTGATCTAAGTGATGGGTGCATCCCCTTGCTTTCCACCGGGGCGGACAGCAGCAACAAATCGGGAGTCGTCACCATCTTCGGAACATCCGGTTGAACGAGACGTGCTCGCTTCATGGCAGCGCTAGCGATATAAAGGATGTTCGCATGCTTACTTTACCCATGTATGAGCGACGCAATGACATCCCGCATGTCTCCTGCTCATCCAAAATAGATGCATCCGCAATATGGCGTGTGGCTGCATTTTGTGCAGCTGTCGAGAGAAGACTTTCCAAGGTTTTCCCTTTCTCTACCGCAGCCAAATTGCTGCAAGTTGGTTAATAATCCACGCTTTCTCGGCCTTTACGGAACCAATTGGGCGTCTTTGGTCTTAACGGGGCTGGGCTCGAAAACAGAAGCGCATGCGGATCTTGATGCTGATGTAAAATCGTTCGTATTTTTAGTCGTCACTGCTTGTTGTTGATCCGAAGTAGCGGTATGTGGAGGAGCGGGGGAGGGCGGAGCTGAGTCGGTCCGCGTGTGAGTGACTCCCCCCCCACCTTTGGTGATGGTGGGGGTTTTGGAGTTGGTGGGGGGAGTTGTGGTGATGAAGGGGGTGGTGGTGTTGTAGACCTTGGCATGAAGCGGAAAACGTCGTGATACTTGTGCATGACAAAAATAGTGAGGCACTTTTCAATCATTAAAGAACAAAATCGATTTTCTCAATGATGGTCAATCTTGTTTTCTTTAGTATTTGAAAGGTGCGGTTCGGCTATCCCTCGGTGTACGCTAAACGTGTCCGGGATAATGGGTAATGTCAGTCGTGTGCCGAAAGGGCTGGCCAAGTCCGATACATAACCGATGGTAAGATCGCAGGTAAGATTCGAAATTCACGATACACAAACTTCTGATACTGGCCACCCTATAGGATATTCCCGGCTACAACCGGCCGTATCTTTCAAAAAACGGGGAAAACCTTTTGGTGTTTTACTGTTGGAAGATATTTCCGACCTATCCATGGTTTTCCAGACAACCGCAATCGACTCAAAAAGGGTATACCTACAGCGTAATGGGGAAGGAACTACGCTTCCTAAAATGCTACCTTCAAAAAATGAAGCGTTCCCACCCCCTTTCCATTTCTGATCAAATAGTACTGCACGAAACAGATGAATCTACCTATACAGCATTCCATTCCAGTTACTCTCGCCGAAAGGTCAAATATTTAATCGGTTTAGAAGTCATTATTACACAGCACCGGCCAGTGACGAACTACTTCCCTGTTTTCTCACACCAAATTTCACTTCTCTTTAACCCCAGCAGGCCAATTGGTCTCACAGTCGAAACCCACTGGACTTCCCTTCAACAGTTCATCACTATTTTCAATCCAGCCATTTCTCTGCTCTCTTCGTTGTTGTCATTAAAATTCATTCAAAAGCAGGCCTTCTGTTACGAGTATCAGGGGCAGGTCGATATCGACCCTGTTTCATATTGCTACCAGCGACATACTTTACTATTCATCATATCCCACTTATCTTCTCTAGTTCCCTGCATTTTCCGCATCGCGCCCCTTTCCATCAATGTTCTCCGCCGAAGCAATCAACGTCTTAATAAACTGCTCCACATTCTTCAAGAATTTTATATCTACTGTTCCTGCCATGCCTGGAGCCCCTCTTCCAACCTTATCTACGTCAGCCACCATGTTTAGAACTTTCCAGCTGTCCACGACGTTCTTCGTGAACGTTGCCCTCAAGTGTTCAGGGCATATCTCACCCATCTTCTTCCAAGTGTCTGCGTTTCTCTGAAATTCGTATTTGTAGAGTTCCTGCATCTTCTTGAGAGTTTCTACCAGCAATCCGTTGTCTCCATCTACGCCTTCTATCACTACTTCCTCCAGCCCTTCGAGATTGAGTCACCATTTGCAGTGAGATGTTGAGCTGGATATTTACTGACAATCTTTCCTGACAGCTCTTCCTTCGACCTTGCTACAAGTGCGGTTCACAACCTTGCTTTCTCGAACAGCTCTCCGTCTTCTCTTTTGTTTAGCAGTTTCGCCATTAACTTTCGTTAAAATTCCTGAGTATGCTACTTTTTCCTGGTCGGTCATTTCGTCTCTTGCCATCCCCAGCACGTTTGGAGCTCTTTCATGTTGCAATTCTCTCATCATTTTCAGCTTTTTCATCCCAACGACTGTTTTTGCTCCTCCATTCAGTAGCCTAGTCGTCCTTTGCACAGTTTTTGGTTTTGCAATCACCGAATGGGGTCCTTCTTTTTGCTGCTAAGCCCAGCTACATCGAGAATTTGGTCAATCTGTTCCTTTCGTAAAGAGAGAACGCGGTCTAGCTCAATACATTTTCTGGAAATGCTTGGGAGTATACCGATACAGCCTGGACTAAAGCCATTTTTGCTCCAAGCAGCAACGGACTTTGACGACTTTTGGGTGATGGTATCTGCTTCATAGAGGTTGAACCTGGGCCAGGAATGGGATTAGCAGCGGCAGTTGGGTTTCCGAAAATAGGGCGGGCTCATTACCGGGAAAACTCGACACATTACCAGAGGGTAGCTGATCTTGAGTCAAGGTGTTCACTCTCTCCGCGCTACCATCTGGTTCCCTCAAATTGGAGTTGCAGGAATTGATAACGTAGGGATTAGAGGGACCATAGTAGCGGGAGAAGAATTACGACAGATATGCTCAAGGACCTCCGTCTGTCCAGGAACGACCGATTTCAAATCAGATATGAACTTCCCAATGTTTCCAGATATTGCCTTTATGTAAGACGCATGGCTGTCCACAGAGAGGTAATGAGACTGCTCGTACTTACTCGCCATTGAATCTCGATCATTTGCGGGAATGGTGGGATAAAAACGTTCCGATTGTCTCCGAGATGTTAGCAACCACGCGACGACGCTCCTTCTCGGATACAAACGGACTTGGGGCCGCGTTTGGGTGATGACCGGAGAAGAGGGATTCATTGGCGAGTAATGGAAGCAGTTTTAAAATTTTTCGGAAAATTGATACTGAGGACGAGAGAAGTGTCAATGATAATATGAGAAATAGGTGCAGCAATGTACACCGACAGGCACTTGGCAGATCCTCAACTTGGTTACAGGCACTTGGCAGATCCTCAACTTGGGTTATATACTACGGAGCAGGAGGTACAAACTTTCGAAATGGTATTAGCGGCCGACCCAACGCATGTTGCAGTGTTGAGAGAAATTATGTGCCTGCTCAAATAAGATAAGAACTTTCGACAAAGAATTTAGTGCCGACCCGTTGGTAAAATTGAGGTACGAGAGCCTAGCAAATGATATGTTGACGGTCATATGGCATAGTATTTCTTGAAATTAGTCATACAGTTGTTGCTCTATCGATAAACCTTTTACTGTAATTGCCCCACTTTCTGCTTTCCCTCTTTTCAAAAAATTGAATATTTAGGACCTCTTGTTAAACATGAGTATCGTCGAGAAAAAAGTTAACTTCTGTGGAAGTAGGTTCAATTTCAAGCCATAACACCGGTGAAACCCTTTGAAGATCTCTACCTTAAATCAAACGGGTCACTGTTTCGAAATCGTGATCAGAGCTAAGAATTCGCATGGATTACGTGCGGGTCGTGATATTTGCGGCCGTTTTGGGGAGATAGCAGAGCATAGTTTTGTATGATGGGTAGTTTTGTTGTACATAATGGTTCTAGAATCTGAAAGGGGGTCTTTTGGGCTTATCGTTATTGACATGTTGCGGGAGGCTTGGAGAATCCGCGGTACCAAAAGAAAAAGGTGGAATATGAGGTAGTTTACTTACTCGTCTGATACTTCTAGAGGGGGAATGTAAATGGAGTTTGGAGAGAGTAACACTACTTTCGAGACATGTGAAGAAACTTGCCCCAATTACAGGGAGTAAAGAGCTCTTATATTTTATACAACTGAATAAAAAATCGATTTTACGAGGAAGGCCAAAAGTTAACGAAGCTGCGGCCGTTGTGCGCCTGACTCTAGAATAGCTGTACGGAACTGCATTGTACTGCTTTTACAGTTTTTGGAGAGTGACTTTACCACCATACAAGGTCACTAGATTTCAGCCATCATAAGTGAAGGCCTCAAGTTCCTCTCTTCGAAAGCAGTGTGATTGTATGAAGCCAGATCAATTCTTTATGAAGAGCACAGAAGTCTTCAAATGCGATGGATAGTGCCTGGGTCTGTTGCCTGAGCCAGCATAAGTGAAGGCCTCGAGTTCCTCTCTTCGTAAGCAGTGTGATTGCATGAAGCCAGACTAATTCTATATGAAGAGCACAGAAGTCTGCAAATGCGATGGATAATGCCTGAGTCTGTGTTGCCTGAGCGCGGTCAGAATCCATCGCAAATATTCGAAGTGTGACAGGAATAACTGGCCCTTCCCCCTTCAGACGGGCTGCTGTTGCGCATGCTGCCCACCTTTTTGTCTGCGTCTAACGTCAAGCGCGCACCAACGTGGCCTTTACTTTGCGCTTTCGCCTTGTAAATGATTGGAACTACGTCCCAAGCGTTCCCCAGCGTCGGAAGTACATCTCTCCACAGTTCCATCCATCACGCTTTCTTTTCTCCTTCGCTAACTCTCCCACTGTCATCGCTGGCAACGATTTCTTCATCCTGGTCGCCCCTATCTCTCCCAAATCGCTACCCATCAACGTCACTAAGCAAGCTCGTCCTCCCCCCAAGATTCACATTTTGGTGGAAATCTCAAAACTTAAGCCATCAAATTTCTCTTTTGTTTGGCCTTGCGTTCCTGGTTACCCCCCTATTACTGTTTCGGTACACCCTTTGTTAATTTATGAATACCCTCCGCACGCTTCTGTACGACATTGTACAACCAACAAAGATTTACCACCACACCCTTTGAGTAGATGGGGAAACGTTTGGGTGTTTTACTGTTGGAAGATATTTCCGACCTATCCCATGGTTTTCCAGACAACCGCAATCGACTCAAAAAGGTATACCTACAGCGTAATGGGAAGGAACTACGCTTCCTAAATGCTACCTTCAGGTCAGGTGAGTAGATTGTAGTTGCCTGGAAAACTTGAGGATAGATCGAATATATCTTCCTAATACAAAAACACCGAAACCTTTCCCCTTGCGGGTTGGTGACCGGTACAACCTGGCTTTTTTGAGTTGAGCCCTGGAGACAATTACAGAATTCAAAAGGAAGTTCGACGATGCATACCGGCTTACAAAACTGGGGTATCCGGGATTGGCAGACAGTACTGCAAAAAGTCACATCGCTTAGTAGGGTGCGCTGGTTTTGCTGATGCCATAAAGTTACGAACGAGGTTTAGGACCTCGGATTTATCTTCCAAGAGTAAAAAACTGAAACCTATTGTCAGATTTAGGATCTCAGGGGAGTGAAAGTCGGACTATAGCAATCCTTAGACATTGTTTTGGATGCCAAATAAAAACTGTAGTACCACTAAAAACACGCCTGGGTACAGGATGACCAACCTCAAGATCAGCCCCCAACATGCCCCGTCAGTCCACGGGCCTTAGAACTAAAAGGTAGGAAATAGCTCTTAACTCGCAAAATAACAGGTCCCACCTCGGCAGGGTTGTTACCTCGTCGATATTACTGCTCGCTATACCCACAGGAATAGAGGGGGGACTGATGGAGTAGTTTACGTCGTGTCTGAATAACATCTGGTCATCCGTCAGTACGCCTCTTGCTTGGCATTGAAGAGGGGGAAATTTGGGTGTTTTTAATGCATGAAAAATATGGTCAACTCGTCCCTAAGGGATGTCCTGATGGTAAAGGCTTACAATGTAATGCAATTTATGTAACGTAATGCATTGAAGATGACTGATGTAATCTACTGATTACTTGGATAGTATGCGCGATGTGACCCGTGTGTGTGATGGAAACGCATGGGTGATAAGTGTAAGCTACAGATCTACCTTTGGTATGACACGTGATTGAAACTGAAACATGCACTTCACATATGTGCAACTGACACTACCACAATTCACGTCCTCCGGCGTTGATTGATCTTGATGTTGAAAACATAGGAAATTAGAAGAAAAGTACGAATGGGACTGCGGTTCGAACACAATAAACTTAAAGGGCAGATAGATCATTTGATTCATCTGCTCAAACTATCTTTGTCAATTATAGCTTATGGGCCCAGGAAGTCGACGTTGGCAGACTTCATCACTTCACTGCTAGCGGTTCACATTCCCAACCTTCAAAATTCATGCTCTTACGTACGGAGATCTATCTGACCTGCGAAGTTCAATACTCCAAGTGTGGGAGCTACCTTGCAAAGTGTGCTCTACTTGTGACGATTCGTTCAACGGATATTGGTAACTTCCTTTTCACTCTCAATTTGTCTGCTTATTTAAATATTTCGTACCGTCGACGACTTGCTGTTTGGTATGTCCGACGCTGACGTCGACACAGACGGGACGAATGGTCTCAAATTATCTCATTTTCATGGCAAGAAAAGGTAAAGATTATAATTTGTGGCGTCATCGCCTTCGTGCAGCGTGCCGTTTAAAAGGAGTCTGGCGGGTTGTTTATGCAACTCCGCAACCCCGGGAAGCACGACGCCCGAGTCTGTCTCTGATGCAACCGTTCATCATGATGTTCGAGACTAGGCGAAACGTAAGACAGCCTGTGGAATCATCATCTGCTCTTGGGATGCCCCGCTCCGTTTGGTCATACAGTCGATGATGACCCTGCTCTGATGCTCAAGCTCCTGGATTCTCGTTATGCTTCGAACCGCACAGTGTCTACGATTGCGGTGTAGACGCAGTTGTACCGCATGAGGAATACAGGACAGAACATGTCCAGCTATATTGGTCAGTATACCTCCCTTTTTCACAGCTGGAGCGTATGGGCAAGGACGCGCCATTCCTGATGTTCACAAGGCACCCATGCTATTGGCCTCTGTTGATCCTTTAGTTTTCCTGGAACCAACTGCGGCTGCACTTCGAACTAAGGATGCTATCGATCTCACCTGGGACTATGTCGCTACTACCCTGATTGATGAGTACAACTCGAAAATGTCTCTCGTGTCCGGCTCAGTTGAGGCGTCGAAAGGTATTTCCCGTCGGAAAAAGAAAATAGAGAGCGCATCTGGTTATCGCCACCATCAACAAGTTGATCATGGCGAGCATTCCGACTCTGATGATCCACTTGACATTGAGTCCACAGTACGGGTACTTGCAGCGTCAATCAAGGCTGGTAAGCAGGATCTACAAAAACGGATCATTATGACTTCTGCGGCAGGTCCGGACACATTGCTGATCGCTGATACCTCAACCCCGACATTCCCAACAACAAGCTCCAGCGAAAAGTGCAACAGATGCTTGCTGCTTATGCTAAAAGCGAAAGCGCAAATGCTGCAATTAGGAGTTCTCGGAAGAGTTCGGGCAAAGATTCTAGCAGAGTGCCCAAGATGTAAATCGCAGGAGCCATACTTGAGAAGACTACTGTTACGCCCACCGGAGATAAGGGAACCTATGCCGACAGTGGGGCAACTGTTCATTGCTTCCATTCTAGGAATGCTTTGTGCCCAAATCTCTGGTTCCATGTGCCACCCATACAATCATGCTCGCATATCAGACTTCTGTCTCCGCCAGCTTCTGCGGGGACGTCGTGCTGCCGTTTGAAAATACCAACATTCGCTAACAAAAGTGCTATACATTCCGGAAATGGGGTATAACTTGGTGTCTACCGACGTCTGGCTGATCATGGTATTGAGTCTCACTTTCGCCGCACTGAAGTGCGTCTGATTCTCGAGTCTGATGCACTATAATTGGGTCTGGCTCACGTCACGCTGTATCTGGCAAGTCGGTCTTGCCCAATCCTCTGTCTCAAGAATTTGGAGGAGCAGGCATTGTTGACATTGGATGATAAAAAATCTGCTCAAACCCACCTCTGGCACCGGCGACTTGCTCACTTGAACGTCAGGGACCTTTGTCGCATTCAAAATGATGCAGACGGTGTTCTCAAGTTGAGTAGCAATTCGGATATATGCCGAGAGTGCCGAATTTGAAAGTCCCACAAGTTGCCTTTCCTTGTAAGTTTCACCACGCAGATATAGTTGGTGAACTTACACATTCGGATATTGTGGGTCCTCTGATAAGGTCATTCCCAAACGGTTTCCGATACACATGCACGTTTCTTGACGATCACTCCAAGTATCTGGTGGTTGCATGCATGACGCGCCGCAGTATGCTGGGTAAAGTGCTAGAGATGGCCTCAGCAAAGTTCGTTGACTTCGGAGGAAAAAGAGATTTCCAAAATCCATTCTGATGGCACCAAAGAGTACCTAGCTTTGCGAAACGATTTGGAGGAGTTGGTGAAGGAAAAAAGTCCTTCTCTCTCCCTTGTACACCGGAACTCAGCGGCATTGCTGAGCGCGTCAACAGAACCTTGGAGGATCCCGCCCGCAGTTTGCGCATCCAGGCAAATCTAACACTGTGTCTATGGCCGTTTGCGCTGAAACATGTCAACTACGTGCGCAACAGGGTCCCGTACTCGACTGTCGGTACGACTCATTACTGGCTATGACTGGTAAGAAGCCGGATTGAAGCATTTGCCAGTTTTGGGTGTACTGCATATGTGTTACGGCTTCCACGTGGATCCAAGTTCGAGTGACGTGCACTTGAGGGAGTTTCTTTGGAGACTCTTGAACATGGGATCTACAGGGTGCTAGTGAGTGAAGATTATCGTAAGCACGACTGATTGATTCTCGTCACGTTACCTTCGACGAATCAAAGTTCCCAGGAGCACCGGGCCTGACAGACTGTGTAGATGAAAGCGACTCAACGGATAAGTAATGCGAAATTGACGCAGTTAAATCCGAGGTCTCGCTCGATTCTGACATGGAGGTCAGCCTATGCGAGGCATCTGAGACAGTTGAGAAAGGCAACCATGTAGAAGACGCCATAAGCTCGAAAAAGTGTGTATATGAACACATCCCAGATTGCGACGTTGACGAGGATGCCTCTGGACCAGATTCAACTGCTGTATCTAACAGTTCCCGCTATCCTAGTCGTCGACGCAAACCTCCAAGATGGTATGTTGCTTTCATCCGCACAATGCACTCAACAGGTACACATCTCGACTGCTGATGAACCTTCGCTGCGAGAGGCCATGTCGGCATCTCCCGGGAGCGTGAATTATGGCATGCGGCTATTGAAGATGAATTTGACTCATTGGAATCTAAGGTCATATGGGATGGGGATGATAATCCGGGTGCGTGGCAGCTGCCTAGAAAACACCATCCTAAAGATCAAGCGTAAATTATACGGAAGCGTGAAACGTTTCAAGGCTAGAGTAGTTGCTGGTGGCAACTATCAGACATATGGTCAGGACTACATGGAGACGTATGCTCCGGTAGTGCCGTTTTCATTGATAGTTGTTTTCCTGTGCCTTGCGTTGTGTCTAGGTATGCATGTTCCGCAGCTAGATGTGAAGATAGCATTTCTCACTGAAGAGCTTTCGGAAAGTGTCTGGGTCACGTCTCCCCACGGAAGTGAACAATCGGCCCTGGACGTAGTATATGTGACTTCTGAGGACAATGACGCAGACATACTTACCAAACCACTCGGTCCACGGTGCTCAACAAAATGCTTCCCAGGATAGGGCTTGAGGAGCCATTGAGAAGAGTGATGACGAAATGGTCACTAGCACCTCTCGCTACTTTAGATTAAGGCCAAATGTTGTGATAGCAGTTAATACACGAGCAGGTGATGTCTTGGCTGTTCAGAGCACTCATGTGGATCGACACGTGTAGGCGAGGGCAGTCATTTGGAATGGTAGCATGCGCAATGTGACACCTGTGTGTGATAGAAAACGCATGGGTGATAAGTGTAAGCTACAGAATCTACCTTTGGTATGACACGTGATTGAAACTGACACATGCACTTCAAATTTGTGCAACTGACACTACCACAATTCACGTCTCCGGCTTGATTGATCTAGATGTTGAAAACAGAGGAGATTAGAAGAAAAGGTACGAATAGAAACTGTGTTTCGAACCAATAAACTAAAGGGCAGAGAGATCATTTGATTCATCTGCTCAAACTACCTTTGTCAATTATAAGGGCACGAGCCTACCTCTCACGAAGGTTGCAATAAAGATTCATATCTTTTATGCTTCTCGGAGACGGCCGCATTAAG
Source organism: Kappaphycus alvarezii (assembly GCA_002205965.3). Lineage (NCBI taxonomy): Eukaryota > Rhodophyta > Florideophyceae > Gigartinales > Solieriaceae > Kappaphycus > Kappaphycus alvarezii. Next base: position 204,052 of record NADL03000142.1, read on the forward strand.
GGAGGTGAATTATACAGTTCTGTATGCTTCCCGTCGTGGTGCCGATCCTGTACACCGGTTCGCACTTCAAACCTCATTTCCCAATACTGTAATTCTCATCAAGACCTCAACTTACGGAGCATTGATGCATCTGTGTGACATGTGGCCTGCTTGAGGGCTGGCCTGAAGGTAGCCTTTTAGGTAGCGTAGTTCCTTCCCTACTACTGTTGCCCTCATACCTTTTTGAGCCTATTGTGGTTTCTGGAAAACTATGGAATAGATTGGATATATCTTTCAAAGTAAACACCCAAACTTATTCCTTCTGTGTGACATGGTCGCAACCCACGTCGGTGCATAACTGTTAAAGGAGAGAGCAATGGTGGAAAGCTTTGACAGGGAGAGAGCAGATGAGAGCGAGAGTTGCAGTCCAGAAAGTCTGCACAGGCGTGAGAGAAGTGCAGCGACTTCCGGGACAGGTTTTGCAGGGTGAGCAATCGGGCAAGCGAGATGGCTGCAGATTATACTGACAGAGCGAAACCATCATCTCTTAAATGCGGTCTCGACTCAAAGAATCTATAGGATGTGAAGCCTTGGTAAAAGCACAGTTAGGTAGGCTATGTGATACCCAACTGGTACATGAATACCGTATCATTCCATTTGGGGTTGACATCGCAAGAATAGTGCTGCAACCCACTGCGACAATCCTCTTTAGGATACACAACAGGGCAGTGTACCTCAGAGCGAGGTTCAGCGTGTCGTTCGGTGCAGAATACCAAGGTTGGCAGGGCAAAGAGAAAACAGAAAAGGGATGCGGCTGTGTCGGACGGAAAAATGAATAGGTGACAGAGTACAGTACTGAATTAATGGTTTTGAAGTCCATCAAACCCATTGCACAGTAACGTACATGCACGGTAGCTGATGTGCGCAAATTCGCACACGAAAAATTTAGATGAGGACCATAATTGTATACAGTATTGGAACTGGGAAGATATTTTTACAGTTTTTGAATTTGCAAGATATTTTTAATTTGGGTGAGTGTGGCAAATTCATCGGTTGATTTTTTATTTAGGACACGCTGTCTAGTGGATGTCAGTACAGTTCTAGGTTGTGGGTGATACTACGAGTGACTCTGAAAGGTCTATATAATGGCCACATCAATTCCACCCTGGCCGATGGGTGGCTGGCATGGGTATGGCACCTAGATATTACCTTGAGGAAATATCTTCTAATGGTCTCTCTGGTTCACACGATTCCGTGAATGCGTTTTTATGGTATTTAGTATGTATTGAGACTTTAGGATTAGCCGAAAAGTCTATATAAGCTGAGTAAAGTGCTTCCTCCTTGAGAGGTCAAGCAAGTTGGCAGACAACTTCAAGCCAAGTCCTGAGTAGTAGGGAGTGAAGAGTCAACTTCAGACCCAAGAAACCCTTTTCCTACGCTGCTCACAGAGCATCAGTAGTAGACCTGCCCCTTCCATACTTGCTTGTAGACCTCTCAACTCTCTTCCATATACACTCCTTTTCGTTCGTTCAACTATACCACGGTAGCACTTTTGTCGCTTGCAACACCTCCTTCTTGGGGTGGTTGATTCTGAATATCTCTTCTCCCGACGATTTACCCCTATCATTGGTACTCTTGTGGAGGGGGTGCACCCGAGGTATTCGAGTTGAGCAGTCTTTGGGAACCATTCGAGGGGATTTCTTTTCTGTAATCATGGATCTCAACGCTGCTCGTATAACGTTCACAGGGGGCAAGAATGAAGACGTTGAGGAGTTTCTCTATACATATGTCAACGTTGTGATGCGTGAGAAAGAGCGATGAAGAGAAGGCCGAAAGTATCTTCGCCTATCTTCATGGACGCAAAGCACAAATATAAGGCCAAGTTATCAACGGGTGGTCTCTTAACGGGAATGGCGTAACTTCGGTGAGGTATGTGAGTGGCTCGTGAAAGAATGATGCTAAGGAGTAGAACCAGATGAGATGATTCGTAACCGCCATAGAGCCCGGCTCAAACTTCGACGATTTGTTAAGCTCATTGGTATACTTTGTGATCTCTATGAAAAGGCTGGGTTCAACGCCCAAGCCAAGTACGGAAGCTGCTGTAAGGCGGCGATGGGGGATAAGCGGCTCTCCGATTTCCTCCTCATCAAGGCCCTCACACTTTTAATGAACTGAAGGGTACCATAGTAGAATTTGTCAAAAATTCGAGACGTTTCAGTCACTGAGTGAGGTACCGAGGGAAACCCGCACATCGGTGTCTATCGTACATCCTGAAAAAATTATCAAAGGCCAGCGACTAGCGCAGCAGCATTGGAATCAGTCAGGAGCGATGTCAAAAACTTGGAAGAAAGGTTGGAAACCCGATTCGATAATCGACTTGACATGATAACCTCGCAGTTGGAAAGCCTTACTCTTAACCATTAAGAAGAACCAGTCTGGGGCCCCCAAGGCCGCAGAAGTCTGTTCCTACTGTCACAAGCCTGGACACTTTGCAAATAGGTGTCCTGATAATCCACATAGAAACACTCGTTGTGGAAAGTGCGGTCGATATGGGCATCATGAAAGTAACTGCTGGTCTAAAGACAACAGAAAGCAAATTTATCGGACGCAAGGAGCGAGTCAGGACCAGAGATGAAAATCTTACAAAACAGAAAGGATCACAAGTTGACGGATGCCGGTAACGTATCCATCGCTGAAGAAATCAGTCAAGTCAATGTGACAAAAAGGGATGGGGAAGGGAACATTTTATCGAAACCTAGGCTAGATTATGGAATGCTGGAACATATCCCAGCACCTGTACCTCCTCGAACCAAGAGGTCTGATCAAGTTGTTCCAGGAGTGGAGTCACTCGGCCAAGAAGACGAAAAGAGTAAGAAATTTAAGAATATCCCGAAGGACGTACTAGAATATGTGAAGAAGTACAATTTGGTGGCTGAGCTTGCATCAGCCCCAACTGGGATAACGTTTGGTCAACTTTTGAGGGGCGACGCAGAGGACGCGAGGAAAGAACTCAAAAAAATTATCAGGTCTAATAAGTCCGCTAAGGGTAAGAAACTGTTTCTTCAATCGGCCTCGACAGCACCAAGACGTCTTAAACTAGTACCAGTCAAAGTATTGGGAATGCAAACCCAAGCTCTTTTCGATTCGGGCGCTGTTCCAAACCTTATTTCAGAAACTTTGGTGACAGATCTAGGTCTTGAAATTATTCCAACTACTCGAAGAATAACTGTGGCGGATGGAACCGTATCAAAATGCATGGGCACTGTTAACAAGGTTTCCGTGTTCTTTGGGGACTCTAAAGTTGATTTAGACTTTCTTGTCATGCCTGATCTCCCTTTCGATGCAATCATTGGCTGCCCTACCATGGAAAGACTAGGGACCTGCATTGACTTGGGCAACCAAATCGTTTCAGTTAATGTTGACGGCAGAACGTGAAGATGCCCCTGGATTTCGACAAAAGCACACATCCGGAAGATCTAAGAGAGACGGACAGTGAAGATTTCACTTCTAGCTATGACAGCGAAGATTCCGAACCAACTAACACTTTCGGAAGTGAGAAAGGGTACGCTCGGGGGACAATGAACATGACATGGGACGATTATGATTCTGGGTTTGAAACAGATGAAGAATGGAATTCTAGGGTAGGTTTGACACCTGAATGTGTTTCTTTTTGCGATAATATCGAATCAAAGGACGGAATTCGGGGCATGAAAGAAGATTACAATTGCACGGAAAACAAGAATATATCGAATTCCATATCTGAAGATGTGAGCACGCCGGAAGAGGTCCTTCAAAATTTGGAGGGTGAGGATCAAGAAAAGGACCAGCGCCAAATTGGAGAAATTCAAGAAAAAGTACAGCACCTTCCAGCCCCCGCCTCAATGATAATATCCGACATGTTAACATCTTCCGAAGTAATTGCATGGAGCGTTTCGATTTAAGACAAGCAAGTGTACCGGTCACTCACTCATTTGAACTTACCGATACTAAACCAATTTACCACAGGCCTAGACGTCAACCGCCAAAATATGACCAATTTATCTCAGAGAATGTTACAAGTATGCTGGAAAATGATATCATTCGGCCAGTTTCATCCCCATGGTCATTTCCAGTTGTGGTCGCACCAAAGAAGGATGGAAAGCTGCGTTTTTGCGTCGATTACCGACAACTGAACCAGAGAATGATACCCGATCGATTTCCGATTCCGAATATGGAGGAAATCCTCGAGGACTTGAAGGACGGGAGATACTTCACCTCAATTGATCTTTACACTGGTTATTGGCAGATTCCATTGGATGAAAAATGCAAGGAAAAAACAACTTTTACCAGCAAAGCCGGTACATTCAGGTTCGAAGTGATGCCTTTTGGTCTCATGAATGCCCCAGCTACATTCCAAAGAATGATGAACGAGGTTTTGAAAGGACTTCCATTTGCAAGAGTTTATATCGATGATGTAGTGATATTCTCAAAAACCTTGGATCAGCACATATCGCATGTCAAGACTGTGGTGGAGAAAATAGCTGCGTACAGCCTGAAAATTAAGTTAAGCAAATGCTTCTTTGCGAAAACGTCTATCCAATTACTCGGTCATATCGTCGATCAAGAGGGAATTAAAGTGGATCCAGAGAAAACGAAAAAAATCAAGTTGGCACCAAGGCCCGCTTCAAAGACGGAGGTTCGAAGCTTCTTAGGACTGGCCTCATATTACAGGAGATTTATCAAAGATTTCGCCAAGACTGCAGCACCGTTACATGCCAGCACAACAAAGAACGGAAAATTTTTATGGAACAAGGAAATGCAAACCGCATTTGAAGAGCTTAAAGATAAGCTATGTGTCCCCCCAGTGCTCATGTATCCAGATTTCAAGAGACCATTTGTTGTGGAGACAGATGCCTCAGAACGGTCTTTGGGTGCCGTTTTGTCCCAAAAAGATGAAAACGGAAGACTACACCCGGTTCAATTCGCAAGTCGCACTCTGAATGATGCGGAAAGGAGATACTCAGTCTGCGAAAAAGAAGCGCTCGCTGTTGTCTTCGCACTGAAAAAGTTTCGCGTATACCTTTTATCACTCGAGAAATTTGTCTTGATAACTGATCACCAGGCACTTAAGACAGCATTCCAAAAGAAAGATGTACATCACCGCTTGGCCCGATGGCTCGACATTTTCGCAGAATATCGGTTTGAAATTGTGTATAGGCCCGGACGCAATAATCAGCCTGCCGACTACCTATCCCGCTTGAGGGATCCACTGATTCCAAATGAAAAAGCTTCCGAGAACATCGTCGGAGTTGCCGAGGTGCAAGTGCCGAACAATAACGAGTACGAAGCTAATATTGACGGACTAATTAAATTCCTGGATGGACTAGAAATGAGAAAGGTTGATATTGAACACAGAAATTGGGTACGTAGGAATCAAAAGGCTTTTACACTATGGAATGGGAAACTCTTCCGACACACGAAAGCCGGTCCTCGACTAGTGGCCCCTTTGAAAGAAAGAATGAAGATCTTGAGGACTTTTCATGATGAGTTAGGGCATTGGGATCTCGAAACAACCAAGAAATTCGTTACTGAGAGATTCTGGTGGCCCAGTATCCATAAGGACGTCTATAACTTCGTGAAAAGCTGCGACAACTGTCAAAAATTCACGCCAATACGAAAGTATAAGACAACTCTAGGCTTTCCAGTTTCCGGTCTCTTTGAAACCTTTTCAATTGACTTTGCCGGCCCATTCAAGGAAACCTCTTCCGGAAACAAATATCTCCTTATAGGGGTGGAACATCTTACTGGATGGCCAATAGCAGTTGCAGTTGAGGAGGCCAATGCTGAAGTGGTCCTGAGATTCATCGAAAAAGAAATAATTGAACCGTTTGGTCTTCCAAAAAGGATCATCTCGGATAACGCACTTTGTTTTACTGCAACTTCACTGCTTCGTTTCTTGGAAGAAAAAGGTATTCAGCTAAAGACAGTTCTCGCATATGCTCCTATGTCAAACGGGAAAGCGGAGAGGATGGTTGGAACCATCAAACGATCAATATCGAAAACTATGTCCGAGAATGAAATCCAGTGGGAAGATGCCTTACCAAAAGTGTTATACGGCTATCGGCGAAGAAGAGGAAGAAGTGGACGGTCACCGTTTGAGCTAATGTACGGAAGAGCTCCTAGAATGTTACAGAGAGATATGGAAACAAATGTTATCGATGAAGAGAGTAGAGAGGTCGAACTATTGGCCACCGAAAGCTGGAGATCACACCGCGCGCTAACACAGACAAGAAATAAGGATGAAGAGCCTCCAGTCCAAACTTTCTCAGTCGGCTCTAAAGTACTTGTAGCACACGGAAAAGCAATGCAACAGGCTGTGAAGTGGCCGGCTTTCCAAACAAAGTACTCGAACCCTTGCATCGTCACGGAGGAAAGACACCCGCATTATAAGCTCTGTTCAAGCTCAGGGAAGAGATCAAGGAGGGCAATCCATGCACGTCGTCTGGTCCCTTACCATCAGAGGCCTGAAGAATTCCTTCTCACACAGGACTATGCGCAACCACGAGGCATACTCATCTTTAACTATAGAATGATTCCTATGGGAGGAAAAAGGGCCTGGGAATGGATCATCTCGATTACGCGTGACTACTACGAACTCCACGTAATCATCCATTTCTACATTAATATATGCCTATGTTTTCGTACGTTGAACGGACCATTGCTACCTCAAGAAGATTTCCGACTATTGATCAGAGTTCTATTCTCATTCCAAAACGGAAGGTTCACGGAAGCAGGTCCAGAGTTTGTGGAAGTCATATATCATTACTCTATAGGGAGGTATGGAATGGTAGCTATCGGAGACTTGTCGCAAACATATCTGAACATTATCCGTCCAGTTTACGTATTTCTCAAGAACAACCAAGATGTGCGACTGAGAGGTTACAGCTTGCCCCCTGATATGGAATATCGACTGGTCCCATATCCTCTATGGGAACCTTACGTTGCTCCGCTCAGAAATACAACCTCAGCCGAAGAGGATCCTCCCGAGGCCGTGATGATGATACGAGCTGGACCATCAAGTGATCGGGGCGGATCATCGAAGAGGGCAAGGCGTCGGGAGCAGCGAGGAAGATCGCCAAGAAGATCGCCTCAAACACCGCCTAGTCTCCCAGGGGAAACTATGCATCCTTAATTATTGGACGACTACCAATTAGACGTTGGCTTCGCGAAATGACAGAGGACCCTCGAGAAGCAGAAGTAATTTCCTTTTTTGCCATTAGTATTTGCATGTGCTTCCAGACCATTCACGGGGCGCACCTTACTCGTGAGGACTCAGTCCTTATGTTGCGAGTTTTTTTCTCCTTCAGATACCCGTTTCTGGACCCGTTGCCAGAAAAGTTTGCATACTACGTTTACTACCTCACATTTGGAAGGTTTGGAGAAGTGAAACGGGAGGAGCTCATTAGAGAACACTATGAAACCATACGCCGAATCTACGAAACTCTTGACCAAGGAGATGAGCCGGTCATCGCACGGTACACACTCTCTCATCATATTGGAAATGAGCTACTACCATATCCTTATAGTGAACCCTATACTCTCCCTGATGAATGGATAGAACTCCCACAAGAACAACAAGAGCAGTGACGAGCCGGGACGTTCGTCTTGAGCGGGAGGGCGTGATGTGCGCAAATTCGCACACGAAAAAATTTAGATGAGGACCATAATTGTATACAGTATTGGAACTGGGAAGATATTTTTACAGTTTTTGAATTTGCAAGATATTTTTAATTTGGGTGAGTGTGGCAAATTCATCGGTTGATTTTTTATTTTAGGACACGCTGTCATAGTGGATGTCAGTACAGTTCTAGGTTGTGGGTGATACTACGAGTGACTCTGAAAGGTCTATATAATGGCCACATCAATTCCCACCCCTGGCCGATGGGTGGCTGGCATGGGTATGGCACCTAGATATTTACCTTGAGGAAATATCTTCTAATGGTCTCTCTGGTTCACACGATTCCCGTGAATGCGTTTTATGGTATTTAGTATGTTTGATTGAGACTTTAGGATTAGCCGAAAGTCTATATAAGCTGAGTAAAGTGCTTCCTCCTTGAGAGGTCAAGCAAGTTGGCAGACAACTTCAAGCCAAGTCCTGAGTAGTAGGGAGTTGAGAGTCAACTTCAGACCCAAGAAACCCTTTCCTACGCTGTCACAGAGCCATCAGTAGTAGACCCTGCCTTCCATACTTGCTTGTAGACCTCTCAACTCTCTTTCCATATACACTCCTTTTCGTTCGTTCAACTATACCACGGTAGCACTTTTGTCGCTTGCACACCTCCTTCTCTGGGGTGGTTGATTCTGAATATCTCTTCTCCGACGATTTACCCCTATCAGTAGCCTCGGTGCTAATGACTGTTGCACCCAAGTTATACACATAATACAGTAGATCGACTTGTAAGCAGCACAGTTCCTTACAGAGCTGAAAGGTAGCCTGCCTGGTAGCCAAATAGACTTGCCGATCGTCCCTGTCCTCCTGGACACAGGGGCAGCGTCATCAGGGGACAAAAATGAAAAAGAAACCAAGGCCAAGACCGTCACAGTGATCACTACGACTTGTTCCTTCCTAAACTTCTGACGTTCGTCGGCAACATAAGCTCTTTTTGGCACACAATATGTCGTCTTTTGAAAACGCTACGTCTGAAATTAACGCATCAGCTAGCTGTATGAAAGATGCCGCTCGGCTCGAAAATTCCAATGCGATGGTTATGACCGCCATAGCGTACCTCAAGCTAGAAGACTTTACTCCGCGGTTATAAGATTTTTCTCTCCTAGAAAAACATGCCGAGAGGCCCAACTCGACAATTACAGCTGACAAGCTCGACCGCCAGTCATAGAAGAGCTGCGCATTAATGGGCGTAGCAACGATGCCGTCACCAGAATCCGAAATCTCGTTATCAGTTACGCACGCTCCCGCGCGGGCATAGCCTGAGGGTAGTTGTGTGTAATGCCCTGCGCTTGCCCGGGATGAGGAGCTCGACAAAACTTCGAGCTATTCCCCCAGCGCTGCAGATGTCACCCCAAATCAAGGGGCTCTGCGTCGGATTGAGGCCGGAGGTCACATCCTAGACTGAGCAGTACGACAATCAGCTTGGGCGCTATGGGCCAATCAAAGCTAGCCAGTACCTTGGTGTCAGCCAATCGTCCAGTGACATGGGTGATTCGGGCTTACAATCCACCGCCGTCGCGTGATACGGGCGGTGCCGAGTGTGAGTGTACAGAGTGATGTACCCGCTAGGGTGAGATTCAAAATAAAGGTAGCAGCAGTGTCGCGGTACCAGAACTTCGGAAGGACAGTCGCTACGGTTTGCCAGCTTTTTGTGCGCTAACTCCATTACATCTTTCCGCAGCATCGGGGACATCGATCTGTGCTTGAGTAACTCTGCGAAAGACGCGAACGTTACAGTTGAGGACAGCTGGGAGCTGGCCGTTCACCATATCACCTCAGCGATTCACCCGACGCTCTCCCTACCAGACTCGAATTGAACCTGACGCTCGGCTACAAAGCACACATCAAGGACAACTTAAACTCATTCATGTGGCATTGCCAAATGTGGGAAAGGTTTGGGTGCTTTACTC